>JAOXOE010032002.1:0-11425 GCA_028565055.1 Phoeniculus purpureus
CAGGGGGGTTGGACTCGATGATCTCTTGGGTCCCTTCCAACCCCTAACATCCTATGATCCTATGATCCTATGAAATGCTGCACAGCTGTTTAGTTATGAGAGATAAAGAAGACAGGAATTTGCCATTTAAAGATATATGTCCTTAAAATTTAGTTCAAGAAATAGAAACTTTCCTTCCTTCACAGAGATTTGTACTTCTCTTAAATTTTTCTCACGTCATGGTCCAGAGCTTTGAGAGCTTTGATCCACAGCACTGCTCCATTGGTGTCCATGTTACCTACTTAGGCTTTCTCTTTCGAAAGCATTGCTAAGTCTGGAGTTTGAAAGCTGGTTGTTTTCTCGTAGTATGAGACTATTTGTGGATTTTCTCTTAGTCGTGTTCTTCAGCTCTGTACTTCTATAGAAAGTACTTTGGGAATGTCCTTACTGGTGATGTACACTCAGGGTCTTGTCTTTTCTGAGCATTTTTCACGATCTGTTTTTCTCTATACAAAACCTCTTTTGCATTTTTTAAAAGTCTAAACCTGAGTGTTGAATAGTTTTTGTTTTATTTATGTTTTCAGATAACCCACTACAAGAGCAAAGATTAACACATTTTGTAAAAAACCAAATAAACCCTGTGATTTTTCTGAAGTAAAAGGTTAGTACATTACATAGTGTAAGTTCCTGGAAGCACATTCAAGTCACATTTTCAGACTAGCTCTTTCCTGATACACATAACTAACAGACATCTTCCAGCAACTTAGTCCAGTCTCCCCAGATGAGTGTCCCTAGTTCAGCAGAATTCTCAAGTATCTGCCTACTTCTAAGGGTGTTGACAATTCACAGGTCCTCAGTTACACATTTAGTTATGCACCTGCATAGGTTAAGGGCCAGCTGAGGTCTTGCTGCAAAGTTTTCTGTAGTCTATTAAAGGCAATGGAAGAAAGTGCAGTGCAGACTCAATGAGATGGTTCCTCGAGAAGCAAAAATGCAAGTACCTGCTGGTTCACCTATAACACTGCTCAATCTGCAGGCTATCTGTGGTTTTGTGACTGAAGTCAGCTGAACATTTTAGTGTTAATTCAGTTTGTTTAAGGCCTTTTTGAAATTGATCATCGTATGCCAAAACTCTTTGACACGGGCATGTTCATAAATGCTGTCGTTAAAAACTCTCATAGCTATTTATGCAAGTATCTTAACCAAAAAGATAAATTCTGTTGGTAAAATTTCAGTTCAAAAATCACGTTAAAATGTTAACCGTTGTTTGTCACAGTCAAGAATAATGAGCAGTTTTAATCACACGGTGAGTTATAATACTTCTGTGCTGTCTTAATGCTAACAAAGTTCACTAATTGCTTGTAAAAAAATCCTCTAAGCAAATCCCTTTGATAATTTTTACAGTTTTGTTGTTTTTTTCTCCAAGCCGGCCAGCTCTGCTGTTGAACTCAAAGTAATTGCTGCATCCAACAGCTAAACCACAAGGAGTCAGTGCGCTTTGTTGCGTATTTGTGGTCACCCTCACAATAATTTTTTACAAAAGCATGACAGTCATGAACTCCTAGGCAGTTTTGCAATAACGACTTCCCCATAAAAACTTCTGGGAAGATCATAAGCCTAAAAGTTACTTCCAGCAAATATCCATTTGTTTAATGTAATGAGACAAATTTTCCAGTTCTCAGCTTCCTTTGTTGGTGTGGGAATTTTTGTTGGTCGTGGCGGGTTTGGTTTTGTTGGTTTGTAGGTTCTCATTTTGCTCGGAGGTTCTTTTGTAGTAGCCATGTTGTCAGTGTGTTCGCAGGCTAAGAAAGGAGGCTGTTGTTTTCCAGATTGGAAGGAACTCATTTTAGTGCAGGAGAGAACCAGAGACCTACTGCCCGTGTCTGACGTCTCACTTTTGTCTTTCTGTGAGTGATGAGTCAGCAAGAGGAAAACCTTTTGCTGATAGTTCCTGTGGACAGTGTTAGCACCTTTAGCAGGCGATCTGTGCTGTTGCTTATAAACCAAATCAATGGTGGTTTATGGTGGTACTTGTCTACCCTTCTTGTCCCTAAAAGGGACAAGGGACTTGAAAAGGGAGGGTGACCATGTGGTTTCCCTTTGTTTGCTGTGTTAGCCTGTTAAATCATGATAGAAAATAGGCCAGGGGAAGATCATTTATTTTTATTGCTTCTCCATGTGTGAGTTTGAAAGCATAACTTCCAATAGTTAAACCATCCAGGCTGGAAATTTTGGCTTGAAAGTTGCATTTTCAGCTTTGCTCCATACTGAAACGACACCAAAGGACCATGCTACAGTTTGATCTTTTTGTTGCTCTTACTTGTTTGTGGGGGGTTTTTTTGTTGCTTGGTACATACCTTTTCCTGCTTTATGAAATCTGTAGTATTTGCACACTTGTCTTTCAGTTTTTCACATTTTCCTGTTCCGAATTTTCTGCTTTTAATACTTAAGTACGAAGTACCCTTTCGTGCAAAATATGATGTCTAACTATAAAATCTAATCTCATTTCATTAACTTAAAATCAGAGTGCTAAAACAATTTTACCGTGGTCAGATGTCGGTCTGACACACCATCATTTTTACATGAGACATCACACAGTTATCAAGTAGAGCTCTGCTGTAATTCATTTGCCTAACATGGGCTTTGTCCTCCTCTGCCATGTAGAAAAGAAAAGGATTGTTTTGCTGACCTGAAAAAATTTATCAAATCCTTAACCAAATGCCCAAAATGGCTTAGCTGGCCAAACGTTTAAACTGCCCATCTTTCAAAATTGAGGTGAAACCTAAACCACTCCAACCTAACCTCTTTGTTTTTGATGTGTATATGTATATCCACACAACAAATCATCTAATAGCTTGCCCATTGCAAAATCTGTGAGTGTCATCATCCCTGGAAGTGTTTAAGAGATGTGTATCAGAATCACAGAACATTAGGGATTGGAAGGGACCTCGAAAGATCATCTAGTCCAATCCACCTGCCACAGCAGGATCACCTAGACCAAGTCACACAGGAACATGTCCAGTAGATGTGGTATTGAAAGACATGAGTTAGTGGTGACCCAGTACTGACTGATTAACATTTTGGACCTCATGATGTTACAGGTCTCTTCTTACTAAAATGATTCTGTGATTCCAATAGTCTATGCTTCCATGTTCAGATTTCTCATTGTAATGAGAAAGGAAGAAGTAATGTGGTCCAAATTCTGACAGGTAGCCCCAGGAAGGATTATTGCTATACAGGTCAAAAACATTGCATTAATCTGAATTTTTTCAGGGGAAGAGTAGAAGAAAGGGAAAGCCTGACAGGAAGAGAAATCTTAATGGAAATTCTTTTCTGTTTCGACCCTGTCTTCATCAGGCAGGGAAAAATTAAAACTTGCTTTTGGATTGATTGATCAGATTACTCCATGAAAATCCCTGTTTAACCTCAGCGAGGTGCTTTAAAGGAGTGCTGACACAGGCTAATGATAGTTTGATATAAAAGTACTTTTGTGCAGGCATACCGAGACAATTTTTTCCAGCTTGCTTGTGCTGTCGGGCAAAGGAAAGATCCGTGATGGTAAGTATTTCTTTCCTATGCATAAGAAAACCAAGTTTCTTTAATGTGATTGTTCTTGGTAAATACGTGTTTATTATTCTCTCTCTTTTTAAAGCTAACTTGCTTGGGAGAAAATGAGGTGTACCTTAGGGAACTTTGTTTTCTGCAATTATTGACAGGATTTGCATCATCGTTCTGATGTTTTAATGAAACTAAGCTCAACAGCTACATTTCGGACTGAATGTTCAGCTGTCCAGTTGATTTCTTGAGTAGTCTTCCTGTCTGGCCTAATTGCTTCATCTCGTAGAGCAGCCAGTCATGCTCTTTACTACAGCTCAAAGAGCAGGCGTCCACTGAGACTCTTTTCTCTCCTTATATAAGTTATTCAGAGGTATAATGTTTGGAATGTTAATAGCAGAGTGAAGTCTGGAGGTCAGCTTCTAACGATCCTTTGTTGTATACGGATGTTGTAAAAACAAACGCATGGTGTTGGCTGAAGCTCAACAACGGTAGCTTTTTGCACACTGGGTGGATGCTACAGTTATCCACAGGAGGGGGAAAATCATCTTGGATATTTCTTCAGGGCTGCTTTTTAAAATATATCAAAAGAACTTCTGAATATGAAACACGAGCATATGCTCACTGTGGAAAAAAACCAGATTTGCAGATGTGCCTCGTGTTTTAGCAGTAAAGCAAATACAGACAACACGATAAGAGAGACGTTTCAGCCATGTGTTGGAGAATTCACTGGAATTCCTATGGCAAGATTTCTTTTCTCTAAAACTTGTGCCATACAAATAAAAAAATTAACACAGAAAAATTACTAAGAGATACAAGTTAATAACTTGAAAGCAACAAAACAAGTGAAAATTCGTAGTACTTCTTAAAAGCATTGGGACGCTGGAGAGCACGCATTGGAACCTGCTAAATCAGTCTCATTGGTTCATTAAACAACCGCGGTTTTGCCTTCGGCTACTTCAGGTAAACTGCCCGAGTTTGTCAACTGCAAGATGAAATCGTCTAACTCTCTTATTTTGCTTCAGAAATTTAACAAAATAGGTATTTTTTACGTGCTGTTACAGAATTATGTATTTAATTTCACGCATTGCTTTCACGTGAGGACCTTCACAGTTAAGTTTTATGATGTTGAACAGAGGTGAAATTTGCCACAAGAGCTTCAGCAGTCCAGTCCTGTAGCCCAGGACACCCACTACTCAGCCCGTAACCTACAAGAAAAATTTCCAAGCAAACATGTGAAATGCTCAAGAGGATCAGCAAGCAGGTACCTCTGTATGGTCAGATAGTGGGTCCCCATGAAGAGGACACAAATCTGCTGTGTGGAAGATGTTGTTCAGTTCTGAGTATTTTCTGGAGCTTTGAATGATCCTTTTGGTCAGAGAGCCCAAACCATCAGACTGAAGGTTTTTGGGGGCCGTGACAAGTATGAAAGTGATACGAAGAAAATCTCTTGGTTTCTACAGCTGCTGCTTCTCTGTTTTAAAGGGAGCAATGAAGCTCAGAAACAGGAAACGGCATTATAGGTGATGTTTTAACCACGAAACTACAGTGATGTATTTTGTCTTAGGGTCACGATATTTAGGCAATCTTCCTTGCAAAATAGAGCTTAATGGGAACCAGGGAAGATTTGCCTTCAATCTAACGGCATACAACTGGTCAGTGAAAGAAAATCGACGTGCTAGGTCTGAGTCAGCAGAGGATGCTTTTGATACGGTGTCGTGATGTTGTCTGTCTTTCCTTGTCCACAGAATGTGCTTTATTCAGTTCGACTTTTTCGCTCTCCGTGGTTTTTCTGCATTTCACTGAGCTAGATATCAAACAAGTGAAAACGACTCTACTTTGCATGGGGGAGTGCTGGAGCCTAGTCCTGCTTGGAAAGGAAAAGAGAATCATGCGGAGAAACTTGTCTTGTAACAACAGTCTGAATGCCGACCAGGACAATGAGGGAACTCTCCTGGGATGTTGAAAATTTAGGTTGAAATAGTTCAATGGACAGTTGGCATGAACACAGATAACCAAACCTGCTCCTTGGTGAGCATTTTTCTTGTCAAGAGTGCGGAGGATCAAAAGGCTCTGCCCCATGTCAGATCGAACAGTTCCGTAGGGAGAGTTCAAAGTGTCAAATGCAGAACCAAACGATTTCAGAATTGGAATACAGGGTGGAAGAATATTCAAGTCTCATGACCCTTGCTGCAAGCCTGCACAGATTGACCCAAAGCGCATCCAACATTTTTGTAAGACACTCAGAACAGCCTCAGACCCACTTTTAGTCAGTCTAAGTTCATCAGCTGTACAAATACCAAAAAAGAGGTTGTGGTGAGGCTGGTGCTGGTCTCTTCTCCCAAATTACTAATGGTAGGACAAGGGGAAATGACCTCAAGTTGCATCAGGGGAAGTTTAGATTGGGTATTAGGGAGAAGTGTTTTACTGAGAGTCATTGAGCACTGGAACAGACTGTCCAGGGAGGCAGTGAAGTCGCCAGCCCTGGAGGTGTTAAAAAAAATGAGTAGATAGAGCACTGGAGGCCGTTAGGGAGATGCTGGCATGAGGGCTGGACCTGACGATCCTGGGGGTTCTTTCCAGCCGTGACGATTCTATGATTGTGATTGCATAATATCTTCTCCAAGCAGAAGGAGAGGTGATGGAGGAAACACAAAAATTAGAGCCTGATTGGCAATGCCATTTGTTGTTCTTCTAGTATTTTTAATGTTTTGCTTCTCTGATTATGAAGTTTTCCTTTCTCGTGCCGCTGACACACGTCTCCACTCAGAAGGCAAGCTGTCAGTATTCCAACAGCAGGAACTACTACGTTTGAATACCTTCAGCTGTACAAGACACAGGCCAGCAGCCAGAAGCTGTGGATCATTGCCGCCGTATGGAAGACTTTATTTACATCTTGAGGAGCACAACTAAGAAAAAATAGTTGCAGGTACACTGCTCCAGTCTAATAAAAGCAGTCTCTTGTGGATTTAGGAAAAGGAGATACCCCCTTCTGTGCTATTTGAAATGTTTGTTGTTCTTTGTTTACTTTTCAAATCCTTCCACTGTTTATGGAAGCCTGTCCTCCTTTTCAGCAGTTGTTTGTAGCCAGCATTCAGTCACCCACTCGCTATCAATGTTGTGTCACATAGAAATGAACATACTGTCATTGTAACTTTTTTTTACTGATTTAAAGAACTAACACAAAACCGAGTGATGGGATGGTTTGGGCTGGAAGGGGCAACTGAAGATACCTAATCCAACCCCCCTGCTGTGGGGAGAGACACCTCTCAGTAGTCTGGTTTGCTCAAAGCCCCAGCCAGCCTGCCCTTGAACAGTCGCAGTTAAATTCTAGAAGTGTTGTGTAGTGGCGCGTGCTAAACCTGGGGGTTGACTTTCTCCATCTTACTGGTCATCCTCCTGCCCGTTTTTTTCTACTTGTTTGAGTCTGTCTTCTGAGCTCCTACAGCAGCAGCCGATCAATTTGCTTCACTGGTGTCCACATTTACCCCAGTTCTGATTTCCCAGAGTTTTCAAAAACCCCAGAGGCACATTTGTAGTAAAGAAGAGAAAGTTTTGCTAACAAAGAACAACAGGAACAGTTAGGAAGTAACTGCAGACACACTCATGAACAGCCCGCGAGACCGGCCGCTCCCTCCCCATGGCAGCTGTGCCTAAACCACCTGTGGGAAAGAAAAAGAACTGGACAGGAGACAGGGGTTGTGGTCACCTGGTTCTTGAGCAGGAGCCAAATCTCTCCCCACACAGAGAGGACAAATGAGCCACCTTTGTTGGTGCTAATTGCTAGTGACAGCATGTGAAAAGAGAAATCCACTGGCTGAGCCTTTTCTGTCGTTTTTATGTCACTGTGGAAAGGGATATTGTTCATCCTCCTGTCTCCCAAGCTGTCAGGTCATGTAAGGGGACATAAAATTAGCCCATGACAATACTGTGAAGTCTCCTGTAGCTGCAACAGCTGCGTAACTGGCTGTGTGGTTACTCTGGTTACGTACTAACTCTAAGTAATGTTTAGGACAGTGACTTTATGTGAAGACTAGAGGGATGACTATCTACTGCTGATATATTAAAAGGGACTAGAAAAGGGGTGAAGCAGGTAAAACTGTTAGTCGCCGTGGTCTGTCATCATTGTCTCCTGCAGTGTGACTTGCCGGTGTGTTTTCATTTACAGCAGTGGAAGTGGAATGGGCGGCAGCACTCGGTGCTATTACGTTCGTCTGCGGTAGTTCTGCTGAGTTAGTGATTTTTTCACTGGGGAGAGATAAAGAGATTACAGCATCAAGAGGTACTGGGGACTTACCTTAGTGCAGAGTCAGTTCTGCACCGCAAAATAAAATTCATTTGACTGAGAATTTATGTTTGCTCAGTTTTTAGCTAGTCCTTATAAAGAGTTTGCCTGTCAGGCATTTTGATGCTGTTGGTCTGTTGACCCATTCCAGTGTAAAATTGGTTTGACGTACTGTGTAGCATCACTTGCTGTGTTGTCTGATGCAGCTCCGGTTTGTATTTGATAAAAGCTGTGGTTGTCCTCCTGCTCAGCAACGCAAACGGTTGTGGTGGCTAGCGTGATGGTACAGTCGGAGTCACAGTGTTGGACCTTTGAGCTCAGTGTTAACCCTATTGGGTTTTAAAGCTTCACTAGAATAGATTTGATTGTGTATTTGACGCTGCAGCGTATCAAGGGCTTGCAGTCCCTTTGTGCACAGGCAGTGCTGCAATAAACTGCAAGTGTTAGGTTTTTGTTATGTATTCCGTAGGTTTTTTACGGCTCTCTTTCATTATAAAATACCAGTTGGTTTGAAGCAATACCCAGTACAAGCTGGTAATCTAAGCAGCATTATTTTCTTTCCAGAGATTTACCGTTCCTTCTCATTCAGCATGGTAGGTTTTAGCACAGCCAGAATCCTGCACTGTCTAGGACTGAGTATGCCAGCAGACAAAACGTTTTCACAGCTTCACAGTCTTCTGTAATAAGGCTGTTAGAAGAACACGTTTTGTTTGGTGTTGGAATACTGAAAATTTATACATCTGTTGTTCATTCGCGCGTATGACACCGTGTTTGCATTGCCATGAACGGTAGCCATGGACAATCTATTTCTCTTATCCTCTTTATCTCTCCCGATGCTTTACATGTATTGTCAATGTGGTTATTTGACAGAATGAATCTGAAAAATGTGTAGATAGAAAAAAGTAGCAGAGTTTCCCTCCAGAGATCTCCAAAATCAGAAATTATTTTGCAGAGATGAAAACCGGGCGTTTCCTTCGTGAAAGGACTGCGAGTGCCTTATAAAGCAGGAAGAGCTATCTATTGAACTCAACACCTTATTTGCCTCTCTCTGCATTTCTGGGAGCTGTCTTGATATCAAGCCCCAAACTGCTGAGGCTCCAGAGGAAGTTGAGGCAAGAGAGGAGCTTGTCCTGGTTGATGAGGACTGGGTTAGGGATAAGTTGAGCAAACTGGATGGACATAAATCCACGGGCCCTGATGGAATGCATCTGCATGTGCTAAGGGAGACAGTGGAAGTCATTGCTAGGCCACTCTGCATCGTCTTTTTTAAGTCCTGGTGATCAGGAGAGGTGCCTGGGGACTGGAGGATAGCAAATGTCACTCCAGTCTACAAAAAGGGTAAGAAGGAGGACCCAGGTAACTATAAGCCAGTTCAGCTTCACCTCCATCCCAGGAAGGGTGATGGAACAATTTGTCCTGGAGGATTTCTCCAGGCACATCAAGGACATGAGGGTCATTAGGGACAGTCAGCATGGCTTTACCAAGTGGAAGTCGTGCTTGACCAACCTGATAGCCTTTGATGAAGGCATAGCCAGGTGGATAGATGAAGGCAGACCAGATGGATGTGGTCTATCTTGACTTCAGTAAGGCATTTGACACAGTCTCCCACAGCATCCTCACAGCCAAACTGATGCAGTATGGACTAGATGATTGGGTAGCGAGGTGGATCATGAACTGGCTGCAGGAGAGAAGCCAGAGTGTAGTGGTCAATGGGACGGAGTCTAGTTGGAGGCCTGTATCTAGTGGAGTCCCCAAAGGGTCGGTACTGGGACAGTCCTGTTCGATCTATTCATTAATGACTCGGATGAGGGATTAGGGTGCACTGTCAGCAAGTTTGTTGATGACACAAAGCTGGGTGGTGTCACCGATACCCCAGCAGGCTGTGCCAACAGCATCCTGAGGTGGATCAGAATGGGGGTGTTTAGCAGATCAAGAGAGGTTCTCCTCCCCCTCTACTCCGCACTGGTGAGACCACATGTGCAGTACTGTGTCCGGTTCTGGGCCCCGCAGTTCAAGAAGGACACAGAGCTGCTGGAGTATGTCCAGCGTAGAGCAACAAAAATGATGAAGGATGTGGAACACCTCCCTTATGAAGAAAGGCTGAGGGAGGAGGGTCTGTTTAGCTTGGACAAGAGGAGACTAAGGGGTGACCTCATTAATTTCTATAAATATGTGAAGGGTGGGTGTCAGGAGGATGGATCCAGGCTCTTCTCAGTGTCATCTGGTGATAGGGCAAGGGGCAGCGTGTGCAAGGTGGAACATAGGAGGTTCCATATAAATATGAGAAGGAACTTCTTCCCAGTGAGGGTGATGGAGCATTGGAACGGGCTTCCCTGGGAGGTTGTGGAGTCTCCTTCTCTGGAGATGTTTAAAACTCTCCTGGATGTGTTCCTGTGTGACTTGGTCTAGGTGATCCTGCTGTGGCAGGAGGATTGGACTGGATGATCTTTCCAGGTCTCTTCCAATCCCTAATGATTCTATGATTCTGTAGTTCTAGTCTCATTGCTCTGCATATAGGGACAGGTGACACTGACTTGAGGTAAAACCTGTGGCCCAGCACTGTAATATTCTGCCAGTTCCACGGTTGTTGCTAAAAACTGTTGCTTATTTATGTTCTGTAGAAAGCCCTCTTTTTGTCTGTGTCCCGCTAGGCTGTGTATTGTGTTGTATTCTGGACGTTTATTCTGCAGAAAGCCGTTGTGGTTGCCAATGCTGCAAAGAGCAGAGAGGCAGTTTGATGATACAGGTACTTTGAAAAAGAAATAAAGCAAAAGCGGTTTTAGGAACAAAGGTGGAAAGGACCTTTTGTGTTACATAATCTGTTTATTAAACCGTGGATTGAAATATAAGTGTAGTCTAGGTCCTAATTTATTTCCTCTGTAGTCACTGACTGGAGAATGAGTAATAAAATCAGTTTGGTAGTTTGTGCAGCAGTAGTCCTACGTTGCTTTTGTGTGACAAGAAAAGACATCTCTCTAGCTTTTAGCTTGAAACCTCGTTTTGACACTACTGAATTGCTCTGACTGGGAAGACTTTGATACTTGACTGGGAGCTTCCAATCGAGTGAAGATATTTGCTCTCTATGCCTGTGTTACTGGTGTGGTGGAGGTGATTGGCAACGCTCTCTGTAAATGAGATGAGTGAAAGGCTTTACATTTCATAGTCAGATGAGGAGGATGCTTTTCATCTGGCAGGTCCCTGGATATAAGTGCTCTGTCACCCAAAGGCACACGCAGGCGAGTGCTGGAGCGCACGGATGGTTTGCAGTATTTGAAACACAAGGATTTGCTGCTGTGACTAATTATAAGCATCAAAAAAGGACCCTTTACTGTAATAGAGTTTTCCTTTTCACCTGTGGCCCAGGCTTTGGGCATTAAAGTGCAAAACCCGATCAAGGTATCCCATGACATTTTTGCACTTGTAGAATCATGGCCTGACATAGCAAACAGGAAAGTGAGAGCTGTAGCTGGTGATAATAGACAGTAAATCAGGTAAGCAGCGTAAAAGGAGTGAACTCTACTGTGAATGGTCTTCACTGAGAGAGTCATTGGCCACTGGAATGGCCTGCCCAGGGAGGTGGTGGAGTCGCCGTCCCTGGAGCTGTTC
>JAOXOE010032003.1:0-11424 GCA_028565055.1 Phoeniculus purpureus
CAGTTAGATAATAGGATAAAGGTTGGACTCGATGACCCTGGAGGTCCTTTCCAGCCGTGATGATTCTGTGATTCTGTGATTGGACTGGATGACCTTTTGAGGTCCCTTCCAATCCCTAACATTCTGTGATTCTATGATACAGTCTCCCTCTAAAGAAGTTTTTTTCTTCTCCTGAAACAACGGAATTTTAGAGGGGAATTTGAGTCTTAACTCTGTAAGCTGTCCAGCTCTCCTCTTTAGTGCCTCAGCCTCTCCAGTCCATGGAAACTGGAGAGCCAGATGCACAACCTGGGTCACTGCTTAATCTGCCTGGTTAGAAGAATACTGTCCATGTCTCCCCACCTTACATCTTCATTTTTACCTTTCTCTACCCTTTCTTACTCAGTTTGCTGTTTCATTCTGCCACGAAACGTCCCTGTATTTGGGACCAAGCCTCCTTACTGCCTCTGTTTGTGCACTTTTCAGCGATACTTTGACAGTACTGGAGACAGCTGTGTACACCCAGTAACATCTGGGGGTCTGCTGAGCTTTAAAACCTCCTGACACCGATGTTTAATTTACATGGATGTATCTTCACTTTTATGTGATAACTGTTTGCAGCCTCACGTGTCTTTTGGCGTGTTACTGTTCTAAAGATGACAAGAAGCAGTATGCCAAGTCTCAGGAAAAGCTTTACCTTTCTGCAGAGCTGCAGAGTGTCAATACTGGGTGGCTCCCAAAACTCTTCCTGTGGTTGCAGAGAAGCGTTGATGTACAAGCAGTCACCCATTACTTTCTGATACTCTCTTTTAAAGTGTTATCGCTTTCTAATGGTCATTTGCAGTTGTATAACTTCCTGGTCAACAGAGTGGTCAACAGTTTGCCAAGAGGCTGATTTCAACCTGATCTCAGGGTTATTGGGTACTAAGCAGTCTTCTGTCAGATTGCCTACTCTGTTAAGCAGCCCATCTCCATGAGTAAAAGTGCTTGGCTTTGGCAAGTGAGGCCATGTGGGTTTTTACAGTCATAGTCCTTTTCTGAAGACATTAAAACACGCCTGGACGTGTTCCTGTATGACTGGATCTAGGGGATATGGCTGTGGCAGGGGGATTGGACTGGATAATCTTTCCAGGTCCTTTCCAATCTTTAACATTCTGTGATTCTGTGAAATGCAGCTGTTCCTGTATGCGCTGGCCCTTTGGCTATCCCTAGTTCTTTGGTGCAGACTTGAAAGTACCATGTGTGGGAAGTCGTATTCCTTCTGTGCTCCTGAGCAGCTCCATTATAAGAACATATTAACCCTGCTGGTCCCCAGGAGCATGGCTGGCCCTGAGGCATAGCAGGTTCCCTCAAGCTGACTAAAGGTGCTGCTTTGAGCCCTTCCAACAGGCAATTCTCTCTTGCCCATAGCTTCCTTCAAACCATTGCGCTCCCTCACTGACCAAATCCTTATTTCCTTGTGTCTGTAGTGACCCTTTAATGCGAGGTTAGGGCTATTTTTTTTCCCAAAGATGTGAAATATTTATTCCCTTCACACACTGTCCTTTAGCTCATTCTTGAAAACGCAATGTAAAGAATTGCACTGCTGTCTGTTTCTGTTCTGTTGTTCATTAATCTGTTTTTCCACTAGGGCTCTGTTATGAGCGAAGATTAATATAACAGAGAAGATACTTGTTTGTTTCAAATATTTTGTTTCACTTCCCTGTTGGGAATACTAGTATAAACACCAGGCAATCTGAATTTAAATAGCTAAAGTATTAGTCTTGCTATTCCAATTGCTCGTCATTACACTTGAGGGTATGGTTACAGCTGATTATACAAAAATACCTGAGCCATACATTTTACATTCGCAATCAGCACATTATAGATGAACTGTGAAAATTGGAGATAGCTTTTTATGATAATTGGGAGATATTTTCCTTGAAGTATGCAAGACTCTTGAGAGAAGTTGAATTGCTTGTCTGTAATTCTGTTATAAGCTTTACTGGTATTTATTTAACGTGTAGTTTATTGCTACTGAATATTTTCCTTATGGCTCTCTGTCAAAGGCTGCATATTCAGAAGGTTGCTCTCGGTTTTGATAGCCTCTGCACAGCAGCTTGTTCATTAGACCAATTCTGAAGCATCCTCCACGAGCCTGACTTGGGCACAAGGCAGTGGTGCACTGACGTGGGAATTGTTATTGCCTGACCACCCCTTTGCAGCTCCCCTTTGACCCACAAGGGTAATCAGCCAGCCTGGGATCTGAAACACAAAACAGCTTAGATTTCTCCAGGTCCTTTGAGGCTGCCCAGGACCCAGATGGCTAATTGCAAAAGACCTGTGTTTCTTGGAGTGTTGAGTCTGGGAGCTGGTCCTTGGGTCTCTCCTACAGGTCTGGGTCATCCTATCCCTCTTGCCAGCAGCATTGCCAAACTGCAATAACCTGCCCTTCTTGGCTTGGGAGTGTCAGCACCTTGTTGATAAACCCCTGTCAAGCTGTGTGGGGCACCCCCAAGGTGCATACTCGTAGCAGAAAACATGCAGTTCTGGCAGCTAAATGCTTTTTAAGGGAATGAGGGAATGTCCTGTGCTGGCACTGTGCGAGCAAGGGCCAAAAGGGACATTGTATTTGACTGAGAGATTAATGCCCCAGCACGTTATTTTTCCAGCCCTTCAGCTGAGAGACATCTGAACCCACAGCTTTTTCTACAACCGAGAGGCTGAGCTGTGCCTGGGTATGGGGGCTGAGGAAAGCACATGGGACACCAAGGTGGCTGTTTGGAGACCCAGCTCCCAAGTGGGATCTGACCCCAGCTTCCTTCATCTGCAGAAGCTGGAGTAGACTGGATATACTGCTGGACTCTTCGAGTCTATTGCTTATCTTCTTCTGCTCTTCCTTGTGTATATTGCAAATACAAACGAAGAAAAGCCACGCTGATTGCCTTGTTGAGATTTAGGTTAAATTCAGTTTAATTAAGCACTAATTTCTTCATTAAAATGGAGCAATCGCAGCACTAATGCAGCAAGCTGGAATTCATGACATTTTGCTACGGAGGGTTCAGCTCGGCCCTGGGGAGGCAAGGTGCAGAATGGAATCCCAGGTGAGAAATAAAGGGATTGCTGCATGGATTTATGGTAGTACATGTAAAGCTGTAACTCACTCTCTTTCGCTGGCTCACGTGAACAAGGTTGCTTTATGCCCAGTTGTATTTGCTCCTTCTGGCTCACAGGAGTTAGTTTCTCTATGGCTTTAGGGTATGCTCTCATTTTCAATAGCATAGGAGATCATTGTTGCTTCTGTCCCTCCTATCTGCATTTTAGAAGAGTTTTCACATGGCTGGAGGTTGGCAGCATGAGAGGAAAGTCTCTGCAAAGGGGTTGCTGTAGGTGACATTGGGGTGGTGGGGCAGAGCTTGTGCCTCAGCTTATGCACAATGATTCGGCAGTCAGAGTGCCCAGCTGAGCACTGGTGTAAAGCACTTACCCCTGCTTTGATCTGAGTTCTGCTCAGCACAGTGTGTCTGGATTCAGTCCCTTCAGCCATTCTATCTGTGTTTGTTTTAGTGTTTACGAGGTCGACCTCTGGCGTATTAACTCCAGAGGAGATTTTGGTCTGTTTATCAAAGTGGAAATTGCCTAGTTCAGGAGTGGGCTGCAATCCCTTCAGAAAACTTATCTTTAATATATTTCCTGTAATCAGAGCTTAAAAACAAACATGCATTTCCCAAATGTTCTTCAGTTTTTCACCCTGCTATTTCTTGCACAGGCATTAATCATCCACTTCTGCATTTAAGTACAGAGCGCAGCATATTGCAGTGAAGAACTGACTTCTCGTGCCTGGTGGAAAAATTGAATGGTTTTAGGGTGAAATTCCAGTCACTTTGGGGAGCAGCAGTAGTGCCCGTAGCACTGGGTATGTTCAGTGTAATTTACAATTATGAAAATGCAGGTGTTCCCACAGCATCAGCTTAGGGTTGAGTGATAAAGAGTTGTCTAAATCATTATTTCCCTCTGGAAGGGGCTGGATGGGTGTCTGGATGGGGAGTTCAGCCCAGGCAGTGCACCGGTTCTCTGCTCAGTCATCTGTGCTGCTCAGTCTCTTAACCCACTTCCCCAGGCCCATTCTTCCGCCACAGTCTGCCTTTCTGACCTGAGCCCTGCTCATCCCTGGGTTTCTCACACCCGTGTGATGAACCTATGAGCAGCAGCAAGTGGAACCTGAGCTTTGACTTTCTGTGCTGCCCTGGGCTCAGGCACAAGGGCTTGGAAAGAAAAAGCAGTTCCTGGTAGGGATGAACTGGCTGCCTCACCAGGCTCTGGCAAGGTCAGAAGTCCTGAGGAGTCTGTAGCAGAATTCAGTTTTATACATGTGTTGCCACAGAATCACAGAACATTAGGGATTGGAAGGGACCTGGAAAGATCATCCAGTCCAATACCCCCGCCACAGCAGGATCACCTAGATCCAGTTGCACAGGAACATGTCCGTATGTGTTTTAAACGTCTCCAGAGAAGGAGACTCAAGCTGTTCTTTTTTTGCCTTTAGAGTTGAAACTGCACTGATCAGCCGTCATGGCAGAAGGGTCAAACACAGCAGACATTTGTTCCCTGCCCAACCTGAAAGCAGAGAATTGGCAATGAAACAGCTAAGGAAACCACCCCAGTGATTTGAAAATGCATTGCTTTGTAATTTACTGTGTAGTCAGTCTTGCACTGTTCTGCAGGAACCCAACAAATCAGCGCCTGCCAGAGGAGACCCTGCTTGTAGGTGGTAGCAGTTGTTCCATGCAGACTTTGCTAACTGGGTATTTCAAGGTGGCAGGTTGTTAGCAGTGGGGAGGAAGATGGACATGAATGCTGGGGGCTTAAATTTGCGAAAGTCTTTGACTGCAGTAAAGCAAAGCAGTAAAGCTGGGAACTAGGATGGTTAAAAATTTAACAGGCTGGCAGCCTGCAATACTGAAGACTTTTAAAAATTAAAATGCCACCATGTTTAATGGAGTCACCAGAAGTAATGATAAAAATGTAATTGCTTTTGATGAGACAAATATTCTATTAAGTAAAGAATATGGTAAATCTCAATTGGCTTGGGTAACCTAGGTAATTTAAATGAGTTATATTTCTTAGGACTTAATATGCAAGTGAACTGAGGATTATGTGTAGTTAATATTTGCAGGATAAACAGACAGTAATTTAAGTTGGTTATGAACAAACCCAAATCCTCCGGGCGATCATGACCATGCTCCCAACTGAATTCAGTTTAACTCAGGTTTGACATTGAGACCTCAATTCCAAAAAGCACTTGACTGTTAGGTTACTGGGGCATAAATGTGTGTGCAGTTTGAGTTTTGTAGCTTTTCTGTAGCCTGAATGCCTCCACTCTTAGATTCCGTAAGTACATGAGCGCAGTAGTTTGTTTTTCAGGTTTAGCACCATTTCATTGACACAGTAGGAGAGACCTAGTTTTTCTACTGAATTTTAGACAGTTCAGATCGAGAAAACAAGCATTTTCCCAAGCTGCCATTGAATTTAATGCCTTAACGTCAGTCAAGAACCAGCTTGTTTGTAAAATAGAACACTGATCAGTAAGTTATCAGTCAGCTGCCACGATTGAAACAAAATCGTGAGTAACCCACAATAATTGGTTTGGATCTAGACCTCACAATTTCTTCAGACCTTTTCTCTTCTGTGTGCATGGTTTAAAAATGCTAACACAAACCCCCAGAAAATAAAAGCAAACATCCAAACCCTATTTTGTCACATCTTAGCAAGAGAAGTGTGCTGTGAGGTAAAGCAGGATGTGCCAATTTTAATCAGCAGATGTAACTGGTGCTGAATTCAGGGAAGCTGTGTCTGTTCCTACTAGGAATCAACTTGGTGATGATGGCACGCCACTTTAATAGGAGATAATGAGTACTGATTAACAGTGTTGCAGGTGTTGCTGCAGCCTGAAGCAGTAGCCAGAAGAGCTAGAGATGCAATAGGATCTCTAGAATAATAGAATCATTTAGGTTGGAAAACACCTCTGAGATCATCAAGTTCAGCCACCAATGTACTTCACCATACCCACTGCTAAAGTGTGTTGCTGAGCTCCAGATATACGTGACTTATAAATACTCCAGCACTGGTGATTCAACCCTTTCCTGGGCAGCCTGTTCCAAGGCCTGATGACCCTTTAAATGAGGAAGTTTTTTTTCTCATGCCTAACCTAAACTTCCCCTGGTGCAACTTGAGGCCATTTCCTCTTATCCTATCACTTCTGACTTGTGAGAAAAGATCATCCCCCACCTCTCTATAACCTCCTTTCATGTGGTTATAGACAGCAATAACATCTTCCCTGAGCCTCCTTTTCTTTAGAGTAAGCAGTCCTGACTCCATCAGCCACTCCTCATGTTCTCCAGACCCTTGTCCCACTTTGTTGCCCTTCTTTGGATCTACCCCAGGACCTCGATGCCTTTCTTGTGCTGAGGTGCCCAAACCTGAACATGGTGTTTAAGGTGTGGCCTCACCAGTGTGTAGTATAGGGAAACAATCCCTTCCCTACTCCTGCTGACTACAGTATTTGATGCAAGTCAGGATGCCATTGGCCTTCTTGGCCACCTGGACACACTACTGGCCCATATTCAGCCAATTATCAATCGATACTCCTTTCAATTGATACTCTCTTTGTGCCCAGCACTTTTCCAGCCACTCTTCCCCAAGGCTGTAGCATTGCGTTGGGTTGTGGTCTATGTAGCATCTAGCCCTGCCTTCCTGCTGTGTTGGCTAAGAGACTCCAGCAGTTTGTGGAATTGCTTTGCCGGGGCATTCAGAGCAGGAAAGCAGAGCTTGGTGCTGCTCTGTCCTGGGGCTCCCCTGTGCCAGGGCTGCAGAATGGGTATGTCTGCGCCATTTCCTCGACTGAGGAGAGGAGTCTTGTTTTAAAGGCTGGGGATTCTGCTCTGAGTGTTAGAAATGGATGGGTTTATGGTTGAACTGTTTAAATGGGAAGAAAGTCTGTATGGAAAGACTGGAATGCTTGTAGTTTAGTAAGTGTTGGGCATCCTAACAGAGGTTGCCTTTGTAATGGCCTGGGGCATTAATAAAGAAGAACAGGTACGTGTCTGCTATGGAAATGCTGAGCGTGGAGTATTTATGTCCCATTGTTAGCTGAGTTATAATCAGACCTACGAAGGGATTAAAAATAGTATGGCCTGCTGTGAGGAAACGTAAGGTAGTAGCATGAATTAATATATTGTAATTATACCACGGCGTGCCTTTCTTTAAGCAGGTGGGTTTTAATTACAGTGCTTTACACACATATCTCAGATACCTGCGTGGCTCTGAGGATGAGGGGACGGAGTGCTGCGGCTGTCGAAATGCTCAGGAAGCTGTGTGAAACCCAGAGGGGTTTCCTGTAGACAGGAAGAGGGTAGCGGGTCCATACAAGGCAGGCGCCCGTTGTGCTATACGGCAACAAGGTTTAAATTTAGAAGTCTTATGTGACCCAATGTCAAGTCAGAAATGTGTTGTTGAAAGTATATAATCATCTTCAAGTGGCTGCCTTGTAAAATCTCAGGAGTGGAAACTAGCCCGAGGCTGGCAGCCGTCTCTGCTGCATCTTTGCTTGAGTGAACTTTAATTTGACTCTTTATCAAGAAAAGCAGTGAGAGAAAGAGGGGGAAAAAGCATGAACACGGAGTGAGTTGCACAAAATAGGCTTTGTATGGAAGAAGGTGATTTTGATGGAGTTGTTTCAAAGCCTTCCATGTGCCCTCAAAGAAAAGCAAAGTCCTGTTACAAAGTGTAGGGGGAGAGGAGGAGGCAAGATGAGCTCGGAGAAATGCTCTTGTTCTGACTTTGAAAGTGCCTTTTGCCATTACTAGGTTAGAATTGTGCACAGTGCTGCTAAAGCTGGAGTCCAGTGGGACTGTTAAAATCTGAGGACAATCTGAAAAGCAGAGCCCGTCCTTCGTGCATGGCTTTGTTTGCTTAAGGTCCTGACACCAAGCCAACGAGCATCTGTGTGACCATCAGCAGTGGCTCCAGTCACTGTCCTATTTGAACACAGAGGCATCCAGCAAGGGGATCAGAGCTTTAAACACTGTCTGAAATTTTGAGCAGCTCCTGGCTGGGGAGTTTTTTGATGACATGATAATGTAAATTCTACATTATGAAGCGAGATTAGCAATGTTACAAGAGTCAGCAAACCTCATCGTGTCCTCCTTGATTATATGTGAATCTATCACAATCTGCCACGCTGGAGACTGGGAGATCCTTTGAGCCAGCAGTTTTTCACAAGTCTCAGGTAATGGAACAAAGAAAATATTTGTGACAATTCAAAGTTTATTCCCAGGTCTATAAACTGATCTGAGATTAATGTATTGTGGAGCAACCTGTGATTGATACTGGGGTGAGGTACTTGATTTTGTGGGTGTTATGCATAGATTCAAAAAAGCAAAGAGCCAGTTCACAGAATTCTGGGCCAACCAGGACCAGGAAATAATTTTTTTCTTAAGGCACTTTTCAAGGCTGTGATGTAGAGATTTGGCTTTTTACCATCTTCATATGTAGAATCACAGAATAATTGTGGTTGGAAAGAACCTACTAGATCACCAAGTCCAACCATACCCACAACAACAACAAAAAGCTAACTAAATAAAAAAAAAAACTAAATACTTTTAGCTTGATTGATTGATTGATTAAGAGAAAATAACTCCTCCATACCTGCCACTACAGCAGGGCGTGAGCCATGAAGTGGTTCCTTCGTGGAGCCAGACTCTTTTTAGTATCATCTAATGATAGGACAAGGGGCAGTGGGTGTCTGCTGGAACATGGGAGGTTCCACTTCAATATCAGAAGGAACTTCTTCCCAGTGAGGGTGACAGAGCCCTGGAAGGGGCTGCCCAGGTGGTTGTGGAGTCTCCTTCTCTGGAGATGTTTAAAACTTGCCTGGACATGTTCATGTGTGACTTGGTCTAGGTGATCCTGCTGTGGCAGGGGGATTGGACTAGATGGTTTTTCAAGGTGCCTTCCAGTCCCTAATGTTCTGTGATTTGGTCCCTGTTAGTTCAAGCCTGAGCTTGAACGTACACTCACATTTTCACACCTTAGAACAATAAAACAAACTACTGCAAAATCAATGATAAACTGTGAAACCCTAAAATATCAAGAAGAGAAGCAGCTGCAGTTATTTCTGAAGCATCTACTGCCTCGTCTTTTGTTATGATGGGAAAAATAGTTGTGAGCTTCTGAGAGGTGCTCTGGTAGATGCTGAAGCCTGTCATAAAGCTCTTTGTTCAAAAAGAAACTTTAACTAATGTAAACTATTTGAAGAAGTGTTTACCAAAAAACTTAAAAATAGCTTTCACTGTTTTCTGATCTTAGAGCCTCTCTTTCTCTCCAGCCCTGGCTGCTTACAGAATTCCTTGTTTTGATACTAGGTGAACGGCTACAAAAAGCTTTCTTTCCCCCTTTGACATGCAGACTGAAGGAGAAAATGATGTTAAATCCCCTTTAGCTTAAAGCTAATTAGAGCTAGTAATGAAGTCTTTGTTCTTGTGTGCTGTTTCTCTTACAACTATGATAATTACCTAAAGGGAGTGGCATCTGTCTAGGAGACTGGCGTGCTGAGAGGATTGAGCATGAAGCTGAGCTCTGTTTGAGCAACGGATGAAGTCGGGTCTGTGCAAATTCACTGTTCAAGCCAAACTGTCTTGTGGCAGACAGGGTCTGGTGCTCACAGGAGGACACGTTCCACATGAATATGAGGAGGAACTTCTTCACTGTAAGGTTGACACAGTACTGAAATGGGCTGCCCAGGGGAGTTGTAGAGTCTCCTTCTTTGGAGGCATTTAAAACCCACCTAGACATGTTCCTGTGCGACTGGATCTAGGTGATCCTGCTGTGGTGGGGGGGATTGGACTGGATGATCTTTCAAGGTCCCTTCCAATCCCTAATGTTTTGTGATTCTGTGACACCAGCATGATGATTGCATGCAAAATCATCACCTACCTCTGTGTGTTGTAGGATGAACCATCTGAATTTTCAGCTCCAAGTGTAGAGTTTTGAAAAGAGAGGTTGCTGATATGGTGTAAAAGGCAAATGAGCCCTTGAGCTCCTGGTGGGACTGGGTGAAGGGGAAAAAAGAGGGTGAATGTGTGCATGATGGCCCCTGTGCCTCTGTAACAGACCAGCAGGCTTTGGTCTTTTGAGTCCAAGTTCAGTGTTCATGAAGGAACGTAATGGATCTGAGAAACCTATTCCCAGGTACTTCTTACTCAGTCAATGGGAAATGAAACTGCCACTTCGAGCGAGTTATTTTAGATCTGAAAGCTTTGAAGGTCAGCCCCACTGGAGTGACATTTTAGCCAAGGGGAGCAGAGAAGAGATCATTCTGTGAAGGAAGCAGAGATAGTTGTGACCTTAATGGAGTCATAAAAGCAGAACAAGACACTGTGGAAGTGAGTTCTGGAATCCAAGGAAGGGTTGTATATTAAATCAGGAGGAAAGCAAGCAGTGAAGAAAGAAGCCTTCCTCCTTTTTTTTTCTTTTCCTCGAAATTAAAAGCACAGCTTTGCAATGGACTTATTTTTTTCAAAAAGAGCTCCTATTTAGTAACCACTGTTAAAATAAGCTGTACCTTCAGGTACTCCTGAATTATGTGAACAAATTTATCTGTTGTCCCTGAGGATATTGTGTTCTCATCTCATTATTTTTCTTTGCCGAGCTAATTCAGTCCTTCGTAAGGAACTCAATCAGAAATCCACAGAGTTCCAGAGGGACTGACCGCAGATTAGACTTTGTTCAAGGCAAGATTTTCAGAACGTTTAAAAATCTGAATTTTATACTTGCATTCCATGCTTTTCAGTCGGGCTTCTGTGCAATTTGTTGATAACTGGCAAAGGTTATCCTACCATCTTCCCTGGTGTTTGCTGCTTTAGGTGTGCTGAAACTTTTGGAGGAAAGGCAGTGGGATAATTCAGCATTATAACAGTGCAGTGCAATAAAAAGGGCAATGCTCAGACACCCAGGATCTCCAAACTGAGATGTCTTCAACACAGTGAAGGGAAGGGAGGCCATCCAGAGGGACCTTGGAGGGCTTGAGAAGTGGGCTTGTACAAACTGCATTATGTTCAACAAGGGCAAGTGCAAGGCTCTGCACATGGGTCAAGGCAATCTCATGCACGAATACACAGAATCAAAATCACAACATCAGGGATTGGAAGAGACCTCGAAAGCTCATCCAGTGCAGTCCCCCTACCACAGCAGGATCACCTAGGCCAAGTTGCACAGGAGCATGTCCAGGCGGGTTTTAAATGTCTCCAGAAAAGGAGACTCCACAACCCACCTGGGCAGCCTGTTCCAGTGCTCCATCACCCTCACTGGGAAGAAGTTCCTTCTGACATTCATATGGAACCTCCTCTGTTCCAGCTCACACCCATTGCCCCTTGTCCTATCACTAGATGACATTGAGAAGAGCCTGGC
>JAOXOE010032004.1:0-11424 GCA_028565055.1 Phoeniculus purpureus
TTACACCCATTGCTCCTTGTCCTATCACAGGGAGCAAGTGAAAAGAGCCTGTCCCCCCTCTCCTGGCCAGCCTTCAGATACTTATAAACGTTTATCAAATCTCTAATGCCTGTATTATTCTCTCATATTCTAGCCTTTTAATTCATCAGATGATAATTGTATGTTTCTAGCTTATGCTTTTCCGTTGTGTTTATTACTTCCTGGATGTGCTAAAGAAACAAACAAAGCAAAAAAACCAACCAGCCAAAAACAACAAAAGAGAAGCCCCACTCAAATACTCCTAAGGCTGCCACACTAGTCCATGACAATGTTCGTGTCCTTTCTCCACAGCGGGAAAGTTTGCAGCTGTACTTGAATAAAGAGGAATTATTACCGTTCTTGGCATTTTTGCAGTAACCACTCCTATCAAATACCTACAGTTCATAAAATCTTGTGAGATGAAAGCATCTTCTGATTTCCCAGGGTCAAATCACAACCTTCACATACTTCCCATTTTTAAGTATTAAAACACAGATTTTAGAACTGCTTTCAGATTTTCATTTCAGTAAGGTAAGTTGTTAGCAATCTGACTCAATACAGAGTTTAATTAGGTTAATGGGTTATAAGCTCTAGGTGCAGAACAGCTTGTAGTCTACCAGAAAAACTGCTTACCCCCTGAGATTTCAAGAATTCTGCTTCTGTTCTGTGTTAAGGCAGTTGATTTCTGGACACAGGCAGATAATACCATAACGGCACTTTCCAGCTTTACTTCCTGCTCCTCCTGACAAAGAATACAAGTCAGAACTTCTTTCTCAGCAACAGATGGACCTCGTTTGGGACCCAGAGCAATTCTGGAGTAATCAATTGCTGAAGACATGCTGTAAGTGACACAGATATAAAATAATCAGATGGCTTTTCCTTCCCAGCATCTAAAAGTGTCATACACTGCTGATATTTCTGGTTTTACAAACCCAAGTGACAATCAAGTCAGTGTGACACCTCAATCCTCACTAAAGTGCAGTATTCTTTAAAATACAAAGTGGAAGCCAGCTCATACAGAACACCACTACGATGTGGATTCAGACAAAAGGAAACTCAGGAAGCTGTAATCAAAATATATTGGATTACATACATTTTAATCTTACACAATGGGAGACAATTGTGATCTTAACTCAATGCTTTGTGACACAGTAAGCTTCCATACATTTTTAAACTATTCCTTACTCCAGAGACCAACAGTTTATTAAAGATCAAAGCACACTGAAGCGATCTGTACTTTTTCCCCCAGCAGGTATCTATTTTCCTCAGTTTTTTGCTGCCCCAATCAGACCAAGTCCGAATTCTATGAGGCGTACAAAATTAAATATTTAAATTTTCATACAAGTCAGTCGCCTCCAAAATGAGGACTGTGAACTCAGCAGCTTGCAAGCATTAAATTGTAAGTGGCCACCATTTGAAGAAATATTTTAGCGTTTATCTTATGCTGCTCTACAAAGCAAGTCCACCGTTCTTAGATCAGCACACACAAGTTTTGCTTAAACTTAATTCTCTAACAGAAGAGGACTATCAAGTAGAGACAGATGTTTGCTGACTGAGATGACACAATCTGCCCCTCGAATGTACTTTCACAATTTTTATGTATCATAATGTTCTGGGTTAGGAAGAAATAAGACTTTGGTATCACCTTTCCTTTCCTCTTTTCTTCCCAAAGGACTTTTTGTTACATTTCAGAATGTATAGGAGCCACACAGAAACTCCTCACCCCAGACAGCATTTTTTGACTGCTCAGGAATGTTAGGATGTCTATAGCTAGGCACTAGGCTACTTTTCTCCTAATGGTTCATCTGAGTAGACAAAAGCCTCCAGTTGCTGCCCAGAGCAATGAAAGCCCCAGGATTGAAATGGAAGATTCAGTTGGGGGCTTCAAAAGGGGGGTTGTGGTTAGTTTAGAGGTTAGTGTTGGGGTGTTACTTGTATACCATGAACCTCAATAAAAGACTCTACTGAGGGCAAGCAGGAGCTCTTTCTCCTGGAGTCCTGTGGAGCCCTCCACTCGCCTGTACCAAGGCTGGGACACAACCAATACAAAAGGGCAGAGCAGTTCCACTCCCGTCTGCCTGGAGACAGCTCTGGCTCCAGTGCAGTGGCAGCACGGTTCATCTGTGGCTAGAGCTATGGAACTCTGCCAGCAGAAAGCCGTTCTCCTGCCCATGCTGCAAGGTGGGTGGGCATAACGAGAAACCACCAATGCCAATTCCTCCCTGCGTTGAGAGAAACAGAGCTACCCCAAGCACCAAAGCCTGGAGATGTCAGAGCGGTGAGCTAACCTTAAAGAAAAGCCCAAAAAGCACCGAGGAGGAGTGGGGAGGTCCTTGCTGACTTTGCCAAGAGACTGCTGCCCCTGTGTGCTCACCACATGCCCAGCCATGCAGCCACCATCATCTCTGATCCCCTGAACAGCAGGAGTGGAAACTGTCATAGCTTGCTGCTGAGAAAACTGAGGATGCTTGAGTAAGGGAGAGGAGTATTTGCTTTGTTCATCTGACTGAACCATCCACACAAGAATCTGGAAAAAACTTGTAACTCTAAAACTTTTGGCATAATGCGTGGGAAATGGGGATCTGAGATGTATTAGGGGTGGCCTTTCCCCTTTTACTGCAGAGTGTGTGTGTCTCCCTTGACCCAGAGGACCTGGCCTGAAGCCAGAGATCGCTTACAGAATTCTATGTCCATTTTTTCTCAGAATGTGTGTAATGGCATTACGACGGACATTCTGTTTTGTGTGTTTTAGCTTGCTTGGGCATTTCCTTCTTTCTGTGCTTAGCTGTAGATTTAATATCCCCTTCTGTTTCCCTAAAGCTGCTCCATTGTCTGATAAATTCTATCTGAGACCTGGCTGCCTGCCTTTCTTTTTCTGTTTGGTTTTAACCCAGGGCACATAATAAACCAGGTGATTAATTCTTCCCACCAGAACTCTGGATGCCTGGTTTTTCTTACCTTTGTTCCTCCATAATAGTGTCTTCTCTCCCCTGTGCCTCCCGGGTGTTTTCATACAGGAGCTTATGGGTTTCAATAAAATTTCTCTGCAGTGCAGACATCTGGGCCATTATCTTCTGACGGTGCAACCTGGCTGCTTCTGCCTTTCTCTTCCGCTCAGCTTTCTCTTTATCCTGAGTACTCTGGGCCTTACAATAAAAGAGAATCAAGGACTCATGGGGAACAGAGCACATCAAAAAATGAGAAGAATCTTTCCCCAGCTATATACCTTCTAACCAGTGACATGAAATGCCTTAACTGACAACACTTTAAGATAAGTCAACTGCTACCTGAAAAACGTGAAACTACAATTTTGAATGTTGACTAGGTTCATTGACCTAGTCAGAAGAAAGATTTTGTCTGGTTCACAAAACATCACTAGTACAATCCCTTAGCCAAAGGCAGGATCAACAGTATCTAATCCATTTTAACTAGATGCTGGTTCTTAAAAACCTCACAAGCTTCCTCTGGTATGCTGTCATTCTCCCCATAAATGAAGCCCCTACTGAAGAATCAGTATTTGCTTTAAAGGAATTTAGGAAAATTTTATCTCCAACTAGCCATTGACAACACAGGATGCAGATTGTTTCTACATTTTTAAGTCAGCATTCTAGAGGAAAACACAATCCTCAAACACACATTCGCCTTTATGGTATACTGAAAAAATTACTCTTCCAGTATTGTGTCAGCGATCACATTTTTAAAAGCTATAGACAAATTTATTTATGCGCTACGAAAATGAAGAATTCAAAAAACACAGGGAGATGCAATAGAAAAAATTCCTCATACAAACACTTAATTCAATATTGTATGTATTGCTTCCACTCATGGTACCATTACTTTGAAGAAATGAAACAAGAAATTGCTCCGCAAGTAATGGACCTGTAGGAGTTCCATTTCTTACTAAGCTGAGGATTTTGCTGACTTATCTTACCAGCTATCATATGACACCGCTCTCAAAAAAGAAACCCAGCATATGCTGCGATACGTTTAGAGCAATGCATGCTATAACTTGCCAATAGATCGTGTGGCAGAGAGCTGTTGCCAAACAGAATGCATAAAACCAAAACAAACTGGCCCCTCTTTCCGCACTGAGGGTAGGTAATCAGATTATTTTCTAGTTAGCTACCAAAACAACAAACAAAACCTAACAAAAACATCACCAGCCCTACTTCACCTCAGCACATTAATCTCTGAAATGACCATTTCACTGTGTCGTCTGACGACTGGATTCAAAAGTTATTTTGAGGGAAGGAGGTGACAGACAATCACCACCTACACCTGATGCCTTCACACAATCAAGACAAAGCAGATTAACTTCTTTGCAGGTCACTTAAAGACATAATTTTAAGTGGATTTGTATTTCTAATTATTGCACAAAGATAACAGATTAGAAAAGATGGGTGAATCAGAAAGATAAGAAATGGAGAAATGAACACAAGTTACTTCTATACCCATCCCCTTCCCCAACAATTATTTCACTTAACTTGCAAGTCCAACCAAGAGCACAGTAGCTGCTGATAATTCCTTAGCATAAAGGTATTAAAAATATTGGAACCTAAATTCTAGTTGTATGTGATCTTTTTAAGTTACCGTTTTAGGTAATAATAAATTCAGGCACCGTTTTGAAAAAAGCTATTCAAAACATGAAATAAAAGGCTGCCAATTTTTTATATTATTACCTCATCAGCTTTTGTAGCTTCTGGGCTTGAAGTAGAGGCAACCATTGTCAAACTCGATTTTTCTCTCAGTCTTTTCACCGTGTCAAACATCTGGGAATAGAGAGAATGTTAATAAAATGCAACTTGGTTCTTAACACAGGCAGAACTAAAGCTCTTGAAATTTAGATTACTTACATATTTTTCAAATGGATGAAACCAATTGCCATACTTCTAAATAAACACATCTAACCGAGACACTATGGGCACTCTGGTCACACTGCTGTGTTGCTACTGGAAAACTGACCATCACTGCTCAGTATGAAGCCACATAAAAACAGTCCAAATTTTCCAGTTTTGTAATACTATCAGTGCTAAGAGCTGCAGCTTTGAGAGGAGCCGACGGTGACTGCTAGCTTACTGCAAATAGGCAAGATGTGGCTCATTCCATGGCAAGTCACTAAAAACATGCAAAAAACTATGCATCTGCAACAGAAAGCTTTTCAGTATATATAATCATAAAATCATTAAGGCTGGAAGAGGTCTCCAAGATCAAGTCCAGCTACCAACCCAAAGCCACCAGGCCCTCTAAACCATGTTTTTTAGTGCCATAACTAAACATTTATTCAAACACCCTCCAGGGATGGTGACCCCCATCACTGCCCGGGCAACCTGTAAACCTCTCCATGATTAAAAAGAAAATCCAAAATTCCACCCATGACACCAGGCCACTTCTGGTTTCAGTGCATTTAAATTTCCAGCAGCTGCCCCAGCAACGCTCTCAGCTGCTCACCTTTCAGCCCCACAGGCTTCTGCAATAAGGCCTCCTCTGTTTGTGCAGACTGTGCCCAAGTAGTTAAAAGTGGGTCTTCAATTTTTATCTACTCTCTCCAGCTGCCTTTACTTCAGGCAACATCTTGAAGTGTTGGCAATAAAATTGTATGTTTACTATAAACAGCATTAAAAGGTTAACTACAGTTTTAAAAGTTTCTTTTTCCTTTCCCCCTTAGAATTAGAGACAAATAACTTACCAAAACCCTAACTTCTGCTAAGCAGAAGCAGAGCCCCCTACATTAGTTAAAGTGTCACAGTTCTAGAAGGATTTCCTATGGCATAGGGATTACAGGAAGTTGGATGGAAAAATTCCAGAGGTCAAATGTACAATGTGACCGCTACCTAAACCCATATGACTCAAGTTCTAACAAGCAGCCTCTAAAATGCTTTCCTATTAATACACTTATCAGTTGCATTTATTTTACAACAGAAATATAAACAATGAAGTTTATGCATAGAAATGTCATTACTGGAGCAAGTTACCCAAGCAAAAAATTGACCCAATACTTGAAAGCAGCAATAGCAAATACACCAAGTTCCAAGCACTAACACGGTATTCAAGAACCAATCTCATGCAGGGGGAAAAACCATTCCAACAGATTAAGCTTCGCAATAACTTTCTGCAGCTGTAAACATCAGGTTCAACGTAGGAATCTGAAAGCTTTTCTGAAAGATATTATAAGCTACTAAAATCAGATCATACTTATCTCTCCCCTTGTGTACCTGCAGTATCCAACTGACTGTGTCTTTCTGTGACTCTAACTGAGGAACTCTCTTTAATTTTTCTAGAAGCACTAACACATTCACAGCATTCAAGGCCGAGCTTCCCATTCCTTTAACAAAGGAGAGAAAAAAAAGCATTGGTCTTCAGGGGGAAAAAACCCCTCAACGTTTTAACATAATTACAACCATGGACTTGCCTTAAAGTATTGTTAATTTATATAATCACATACATGAACAGCTACTCTGCCCTGGTGAGGCCACATCTGGAATACTGCATCCAGAGGAACAGGGAGCTACTGGGCAGAGTCCAGCACAGAACCACTAGATGATGGATGAGGGGACTCTAGCATTTTCCTTATGAGAAGTGGTTGAGAGAGCTGGGGCTGTTTAGCCTGGACAGGAGAAGACTGAGCGGGATCTCTTCTGTGTTTATAAGTATCTCAAAGGCAAGTGTCAGGATGATGAAACAAGGCTTTACTCAGTGGTGGCCAGTGATAGGATGAGAGGCAATGAGCACAAACTCAAATACAGGAAATTAAATTTGAACATAAGGAAGAACATTTTTACACTGAAGGTAACGGCACTGGAACAGGCTGCCCAGAGAGTCTCCTTGCCTCAAGCCATTCAAAACCTGCCTGGACACGTTCCTGTTGTAGGAGAACATGATCTGGCAGAGGGGTTGGACTAGATTTCTAGAGGTTCCTTCTGACCCCCACCATTCTATGGATAACCTGTATGTTATTAAAACAAATGTTTTCATCTATTTATTCCAGTTAAATGAAGCTCTCAGCTTACATTAAGTTTACTAATAGCTATAAACTTGTGCACGTGAAGCTATCAAAAAAATTAATTATAATTAGAGCAGTTACTGCTTCCTGTCACCTTGGTAACAGTCCATAAAGTCTAGGTCATTCTGTAAGGCAAGCATGCTTTAAAATTGAGACCACTCTCTTCTATTATACTTCTTTCACAGCACTTTCTATTTGAAATTAATTTGCCCTTTTTTAGGTGTGAGACATATTACAAAAACTTCTATGATGCTCTGATTTTACTTGACAACTCTTATATATGTTTAGCTTGAGAACGAATTACTTAAATAATACATTATTACACAGTGAAACAGAAACTCTAGATAAAATGGAAGATTTATTTACTATAGATGCCAATTTATATTCACTAGTCTTGAACTTAAGGTTGGAGAGTGTTGTCAGGATTTGGACAAGAAAAACGCATAGCTCTTAGACACTAAGGTTTGCGTCCATTATCACTACGACAGGAAGAGACTTCAGCTTGCACATCAATCACTAATTTACACTCGGGAGCACAAAAGTACACTCAGGAATAAAAAAAGACTGAGACGGTTCACTTAAAGCCACCATCACTTTTCCAAGGGGTACTTTATCGATTTTGATAGTGTTCTTGTGAAAGAAGAACCATTTTCAGTTATCTAACACTAGTATTGCTTCTCCATTTCTCTTCTAGGAAGCATAGAACACTTCTTTCATCTGACAACTGAAAACAAAAACCACACAACCACATAGCCCAAGTCTGATTTCTTGATTATTTAAAACAAGATAAAAAAATATAGGTTTCTACAGGAAAAAAGTAAATCCTCTACAACCACAATAACTAAATACTTTGGTTTTGTTCTTACAAAATCAAGTCAGTCTAATCTGCCCTTTTAAAGATAATGAAACATACGTGTTGCTTTGTGATAAAAATCAAAAGTTACTTCTTCTTCTGGAGACTTCTGTAACTGTTGCTTCTCTTCTAGTAACCCCAAAGAAAGGAGATGAAGCACCTAGAAGAGAATAATAGTACATCTCATTCACTGTTATCTGGCATATAAAATAGAGATGTTCAACATAGTTCTGTACTAAAGGCTGATTATATCCATGCTAAGACACAAAGATGAGAAAAAGCACAGAGAACGTACACAGAAAGTGTAGTAACGAAGTCAGCAGCTCCTTTATTTTAAAGCTTTATTCACTGTCATAAAATGAAATGTTTAAATACTTACAAAGTGACATTATCTCACGACTGAGGCCCCCAAAGACATTGACATACTTGGAGACTGCAGTTATGAAAAGAAACAACTCACATCTCTTTAAGATGATCAATGGTTACTCATTCGCAGAAGAAGTTGCAAGAAAAGGATGGGATAAGGAGAATTACGTATTAAGCTAGTTTAAATAATGATGAAGCACCACACAGGGGACAACAGCAGAAGCCTGAGGAATATATCCAATTGAATACTACTGTGCTTCACATTAGAGACATTTTCTTTGTTGGTAACACTTACAAAAACAGGTTTGGGGACAAAAAAGTAAACTGGTATCATTCCAAGTCAAAGCTTTGATCTTCACACATTTTGATAAGCAGTTACCATGGTCAACACAGACATGACCACAGGAATGACCAAGTTAACCATACCATTTGGATCATAGCTTCTGTCCACAAGTGCGTCTCCAGTTCCACTGCTCTCTGAAGAACAGTCCGCAGTATGTGCATCATCACATCACAGTTTAGAATCCTCACCACATTGCTGAATGCAGGACTGAAGTCTGGAGGAGGAGGTGGTGGTAGTGCTAGGAAATGGCAATGTGCAAACATATTAACAAATTGCCATCTCAAAAATTGCTGGCAAATCTACTTTCAAATAGAAAGGAACTCAAAACAAAATTAACTTGTAATGAGTTTTAACCATCTCAGGTATGAAATTCTGTAGTGCACTTGAATGCAAAAAAATTTAAAAAAAAAAATCAATACACTTTAGAGTAGTAAGTAAACATTAAGCTATTTTATTGAGGGGCAGTCTGGGAAGAGAAATACAACTATAACTGCTGCAAATCATAAGAGCAGATAATAGGTGACTTTATTAAATAATTCATGTACTTATTCATTCAGCTTACAGCGTCTTCCATAGATTAATTAATGTTTGTGACTTGAATGGGTTAACTCAAACGGAAAATAACACTTGTGTTAAAATGATAAACCTCATGTTTCTATTGTATCTATTTGTACCTTCTAAAAAGAAAATTTTATTTATAAAACTTAAGTCTCAAGCCACTTAAGAGAATGGATATAACCTAGATCCTACAGCAACCTTCTCTACATGTTGTTTCAACACCATGCTACAGAAACTACTCAAATAAATAAAAACTTTTGCCTTGTGGTTCCAGCACCACAAAGACTTTGAATTGTTCATTCTGTCAGCGGGCACTGTGCCCAGTTGCACACTTCGAAATTCATCTAAAAATCCCAAAACTCTTTTTTTTTGTGTTAAACAAGAAGAAATCAATCAAATGCTGAACCACTACAACTACTACAAATTGCAACAAATTCAATATGAAACCAACCATCGACGATTCAGTCATGTCTCTTAAAGCTCATTTCATATGCACAATTCCATACACTATTGAATTAACACATTTGTTGAGTTATCAGTTTCAAAATTTTACCTTCATCTCTGTTTTCTTGTTTTCTTCTTTTCTTTTGGTTATGTTCAGCCTACAGAGAAATTAATGTTGTTATATCAGCATCTCTACAAAAGTAGACACTGAATGAAGCTAGAAATGTGGCGGGATATGCCATTTACTACTTGGTTGTGTGACTGGAATCTTGTCTGAAATCTGTTTAACAATATTGCGCTTTCATTCCAATTTGTAGTAGAGGTAAATAATTGGACATACCTGCTTCTTCAGTAAGTTAGACAAGCTACGTTTGGGGTTCAGTTCAAAGAGAATTCTTATATTTTGTTCTCTATGATAAGCAGTTAACAGAGTTCATACAGAAGCCACCACTGGGAAAATACCAGCACATACCATACCACGTCAGCAGAATTTCTGCTTTGCAACTAACCGCATATATTTTTTTTACTGAATCCATTTCTTTCAGTTGCTTAAATTCATTTGATTCAACAAAATTCTTTAGACATTATTAGGTGTATACAATTTTTTACCCTTTGACAGTGAATCTTACACTTCTCACCTTGCTGTGCTGGGTCTTAGTATAGTGATAAAAGAACATATTGAACTCCTTCAAGCATTCATCTTTCAGTTCGTAAATTCCACGGCCAGACACACCTGGTTTCCTTAGAGAAATAATTCACAACATGCAAATTAATCATAACTTTTGAGTGCAAATTCTGAAGACTGTTTAGTAGAGTAAATCCATCCAGTAGGAAAGTACTTCTAGTCTAACACCTACAGCACACCACGTAGTCTCGGACAAGTATGTGTTTTTATTCTTACAACTTTGCATTTCAGACATGGAATGTTATTGTCTAGAACCAATTACTTTGTCTAAGCAAGGTACAAAGCAAGTGACACAAGCAACCACTTCCCAGTCAGTGAGATTTATTGGAACTTGCTATATAATTCCCAAAGCAAATTTCCTTGGTATAACTATAGTTGCCCTTCGCTGAACTTAAAAAAAAAATCGTATCAAATCACATGAAATTTAAAACAAGGTATAATAAAATAATCAAAATGAGACTTTTTTTATGACAAAATAGCAGACATTTGAACGATTTTCTCTTAACTGCTATAATTGCTTGTTCTATATGAAATATCTCCTATCTCAAACTGTATTGTAGTTTGAAAATTACCCGGGGCGGTGGGGGGAGAAGACTGCTTTTTCCAGTGGCCCCTGCCCCGGTACGGAGGGGGTTCACCGGGTTGGGTCCGCTCCGCTCCTGCAACCGTTAGGGAACGGCAGGAAGCGGCAGAGACCGGCAGGGACTGCCCCGACGCGGCAAAGACAGCCGTGGTCCGGAGCAAGCAGAAGAGCCCCGGTCCAGACCAGATACCACAGACTGGAGAAGCAAGACTTTGATGCAGATTGACCACCCCCACCCTCCACGGAGCAGCCTTTTCAGCCTCGTGGTGAGCTAATGAACTCTCTCTTTCTTCCTCCTGGAGCTGAGACAGGAGGAGAGAGAGAAGGAGAGGAGAGGATCCTGGAAAACCCTCTTGGCCACGTGCAGAGACGGGGGGGAGTGCAGCCCTGCTGACGCAGCCACGCGGTCGGTCTCCATCTTGGATCCCGCACATGGCCAGGGCCATGCGGCCACCGCCATTTTAGAGAGCCCTGATCAGTAGGAAGAGAGACTGTTAGTCACTTCTGCCGCTGAGAAAGACTTGGGGGTGCTTGGTATTGGGGAGAATTCGTCCGTGCTTAGCTGAAGAAAGCA
>JAOXOE010032006.1:0-11423 GCA_028565055.1 Phoeniculus purpureus
AGGTACCAGTATAGGTTGGGGACTGACCTGTTGGAGAGCAGTGTAGGAGAAAGGGACCTGGGGGTCCTGGTAGACAGTAGATCTGTTTTTATTACCCTAGTTTATAGGATATACACCATCACATAAACCACAATATATACTGAGCCCAAGTTCTCACCTTGGATGCCGTCAGGGCTTATATCAGCAATAGTGTGGCCAGCAGGGCTACAGACGTTGTTCTGTACTGGGCACTGGTGAGGCCTCCCCTCAAGTACTGGGGGCAGTTCTGGGCCCTTCATTCAAGAAAAAGATTGAGGGGCTGGAGCAGGTTCAGAGGAGCAATGAGGCTGGGAAAGGGACTGGAGGGAAAATCTGATAAGGAGAGGCTGAGGGAGCTGGGGTTGTTTAGTCTGGGCACGAGGAGACTCACAGAGGACCTTCTCCCTCTCTCTAACTCCCTGAAGGGAGGTGGGGGTCGGGCTCTTCTCCCAGGCAACCAGTGCCAGGATGAGAGGACAAGGCCTGGGCCTGAAGCTGCCAGGTGAGGGTTAGGTAGGATGGCAGGAAGCCCTTCCTCATGGAAAGGGTGATCAGACCCTTGAATGGACTGCTCAGGACAGTGGTGGAGTCACCATCCCTGGAGGTGTTTCAGGACAGACTGGCTGTGACCATTAGTGGCCTGGTCTGGCTGATGTGGTGATATTAGGTCCTGGGCTGGGCTGGATGAGCTCAGAGGTCTTTTTTTCTGTGATTCTGTGACAGTATTTTACCCTTTCTTCTCCAGCTGACCATTAGAGGTACCAGCTTAGCTTTCAGCCATAATTTTTTTCAGATCCTGCCTTTCTTTACTGTCAGTTACTACTGTGTCTCACTCTCTCTTTCCAAAAATCTCTCTCAACTCTAATGAGTTTCAGTGCATCTTTTTTGGCAGATTTCCTTTGACATTCTTCATTGTACTTTTAGAGGTTTGTATCAGAGAGAAGACACTGAAAAAAAAATGCTGCAGGAGCATATATTCTGTTCAAGCACTCAGTATGCTTTTCAATAGTGCCAAGTGTCAGGTCCTGCATTTTGGTCACAACAATCCCATGCAATGCTACAGGCTTGGGGCAGTGTGACTAGCAAGCAGTCTAGCAGTAAAGGACCTAGGGGTTCTAATTGACAGCTGAATATGAGCTAGTAGTATGTCCAGGTGACCAAGAAGGCAAATGGCATCCTGGTCTGTATTAGAAACTGTGTCCAGCAATAGTGAAGTGATTGTCCCCCTCTATTCAGCACTGGTGAGGCCACACCTTGAGTACTGGGTCCAGTTTTAGGCACCTCAGTACAAGGGAGACATTGAGGTGCTGGAGCGAGTGTGAAGGAGGGCAACAAAGCTGGTGAAGGGCCTGGAGAATAAATCTTACGAAGAGAGATTGAGAGAGTTGGGGCTGTTTAGTTTGAGGAAGAGGAGGCTAAGGGGAGACCTCATCGCTCTCTACAACTATCTGAAAGGACATTGTAGAGATGTGGGTGCTTGTCTCTTCTCACAGGTAATTAGCGACAGAACCAGAGAGAATGGCTTTAAGCTTCAACAGGAGAGGTTTAGACTACACATTAGGAAGAAATTCTTCATGGAGAGTGGTCAGGCACTGGAATGGGCTTCCCGGGTGGTGGTTGAGTCTCCATCCTTGGATGTGTTTAAAATTTGCTTACATGTAGTGTTGGGCGTTCTGGTTTGGGGGTAAACTTGTAGAGTAGGACTGATGGTTGGATTCAATGATCCCTACTGTGTCTTTTTGCAACCTGTATGATTCTGCAATTGTATGAATAGTGCTTGGCTGTAAAAAGAAAGTAAATTAGTTACAATCAAGCACCTTGAGCTAGAAGTGGTTAAAGAAAATCACATCACTCTCCCCAACTTACATCGATGAAGGTAAAATTGTGTTAATTTAGTTTCTGAGTGAAGATTAAATGACAATATAGCAACATATATTTTTTTCAAGAATAAACTAAGCATATCTGTTGAGTATTGATGCCCTCATCATTTTTGGGGCACCTGCAAATAAAAGAAAGAATGTAGGGAAGGCTTTCTTGGTGGCAGGATGTAATAAGGTACAGAAAATATGTTAGAAAAAAGTTTTTAGAAAACTGAGTCCTTCCTACAGTATCTAAAAAATATCTTCTTCTGAGGCTGGGAAACTTAATGGAGTCAAGAGAGGTGTCTAAGTTACCTTGAGGCTAGACTACATGGACTCATGGTGATCTCCACTAATTATCGTCAAGATCTAGAAGGCTAGTTCACATGCAGATATCTGTAGTAAGTAGATTTAAATTTTGGTGAAACAATTCCCACCCCATTTATCCAGATCATAGTCCCTTAGGTACATCACAGTAAGCAGTGCAAGTCAACTGGATTTTCAGACTGTTGTCTGAGATTCCACATTAGTGTAAATCCCAGAGGCCACAGTAGGATTCTTAAGATAAGGAGTTTATTTTTATTTTATCAGAGGAGTTGCTAGTGCACCAGTATATTAAGAAAACCAAAGCTAGTTATGGCCCATACATTAGACACAATTGAAACTGATTATAAGTAATGTTTCTGCTTATCTGCTTGGACCAAGGAAAGACAATCATCAGAACCCTGCTTTGCTTGTGAAAAACTGTGAGCATTACACAAAATCACAGAACATTAAGAATTGGAAGTGACCACAAAAGATCATCCAGTCCAATCCCCCTGCCACAGCAGGATCATCTAGACCAAGTTGTGCAGTAACACATCCAGGCAGATTTTAAACATCTCCAGAGAAAGAGACTCCATAACCCACCTTGGGCAGCCCCTTCCAGTGCTCCATCACCTTCACCCTGAAAGAAGTTCCTTCTCATATTGATGTGGAACCTTCTCTGTTCCAGTTTACACTCGTTGCCCCTTGTCCTATCATTGGATGCCACTGAGCTGAACCTGGCTCCATCCTCCTGACACCCACCTTTTCCATATTTATAAACATTAATGAGGTCATTGGTGTAGTTTTGCTGAGAAAAGTACCTAAATATTATTAATAGAAAGTGCAACTATTCCAATGTGAAAACTGCACATGCATTTACATCTAAGAGATGCAATTTTAAATGATTGCTGCAATTCAGCAGAAATAAAAATGATAATATCCTTAAGGCCCAGTCTCTTGGTCCTACTAAACAGCTGTTATTAAAAACTAAAACTGAATTAAGGATAAAATTAGGTTATTTTATCCTGACTGTGATAACTGTTAACATGACTGTTCATAAGTGTCAGAAGTCCAGCAATTCTCTCTACCTCTCCTGGGAAAATGTAATTGTCAGGTAGAAGAGGTATCTAATTTAATAATAAATGCTTATTTAGTGTGTTCTGTTCTCTCAAAGAAAACAGCTGCAAAAACACACCCTGAAAACAAGAAGCAAAAACCCTCCCGAGATTCATTAGAAGCTGCCTGGAGAGAATATTGATGGAAATTTTGCTGGATGATCTTTTGAGATCCCTTCCAATCCCTAATGTTCTGTGATTCTATGAAGAGTTTGTAGCTTAATAGAAATAGTTATTTTGAAATTACAGGGAAGTGTGTACACGAATTGCTTTAAAGAAGACTTGAATTCATGCGGGCTATTAATGGTAATGTGATGACAAGATTGATAAAAATTGTAGGGGACACACTTTTAATTAAAAACCACTGTGAAGCTCCCAGCTTACTGAAGACAAAGGACATTATGCTTAAATAAATCCTAAATAATCATTCCTCATCCTAGTAAAATCAGTCTTGTTCCATGGCATAATATGAAAATCCATAAAACCCCCTATTAATGTACCTTTTGATACGGTTTTGTTACACAGTAATCCAAAGTGTGAAGTAAAACTGTAGACTTAACCCCAGATTTACATGACTATCACAGAATAAACATGGTTGGAAAGGACCTCGTAGATCACCAAGTATCTTCTGCCCTGAATGAATTGCTAGTGATGTAATGAAAGTGACTCACAATACTTAACAGCTAATAATTACCAGTCTTATCACCTATATACAAACTAATGAGAAAATTATTATGACTGAAACCTAGAGAGATAAAAAGTTTCAAGAACGTCTTTAGTGCTAGAAGTCTTTACTGTAATAATTCTCAGATACGTTTGACCCAGTGGTCTAGGAGGTCCTTTCCAACCATGATTATTCTGTGATTCTGTGACATTATATAAATGACTATTGATGCAGCTTTCTTCTGTGATGGCTAGTAGCAGTTAATCTTGGATAACTATGCAACATATGCTGTTCACATTTAAATGCATCTCAGGGCTCATCAATTTCACATAATTCAGATCAATAATTTTAGACAGTTTTCATATCTGTTTTAAAGCCTTTAAAACAATTGGGTTTTATAAATCATTCAAATACATGACATGTATTTGAATGATTTATAATTTGAATAATGCATTGTTTGCCTTTGGTCTAAGAGAAAAGAAACCTTCTGAGTTCTTCCACTACAAATTGTATTACTTCCATTCATGTGAAAGAAAACCTGCAGGTCAAATTGATCAGCTAATGAGAATGAGAATTTTATATTTATGGGCATCTGAGATGAAAAATAATGAGCAAAGATGAGTTTTACAGAATTTAATTATAGTTGTCAACACTTATTACCTACTATCATAGACGTGCCAAATATATCTTGTGTAAGGATTTATATTTATAATTTTGTTGGGTTTGTTCCAATTGTTTTCTATTTTTCATTTAATGAATCCATTGAAATTAGCCATAATTCTAGTACAGAAATTATGGAAGTTTCTGTTACATTTTTAATCCATGACAAAAAGAACATTAAAACGTCTTCTTAGTTATCAAAACTAGAAGAATATTTCTTGGTAGCCTTATGAAGAATTTTGGAGATAAATTGTCCTGGACCAGAGGAAGACAAGTCTAGCTTTTATGAGCTTATGTTGTGGCACATCACTTCTCACATGCAGTAAAGTGTGTGGCATTTTCCAGGGAAGAACAACAGTAAAAAAGGAAACTCTACAGCACTCTTCACTAACTCCAGCCCTGTGACAGTAACTGTGCTTCTGCTCTATGCATATTACTCCACATTCAGCTTACACACAAATTACACTGACATATGTAATTCTGAGAAAAAATTTAATACTATAGATATTAGATAGCATCTAAATTATTATTAGATAGCATCTAAATGTTGGCAACTTGCATTATCAATGGGTAGGGCCTTTTTACTCTTATATTTAACTATTTACAATTGTACTTTACTTTGAAACTACACATGATGCAATCACTGCAAGAGAGCTGCTTAAGACAGTCCAGCAGCGAGCCATAAAGATGATGGAGTGGAACATCTCCCTGATGAGGAAAGGCTGAGGGAGCTGGGTCTCTTTAGCTTGAAAAAAAGGAGATTGAGGGGTGGTCTCGTTAATGTGTATAAATATTGAAAGGACAGGTGTCAGGAGGATGAAGCCAGGCTCTGCTCAGTGGCATCTAAGGATAGGACAAGTGGCAACGGGTGTAAGCTGGAACATAGGAGGTTCCACATAAATATGACAAGGATCTTCTTCATAGTGAGGGTGACAGAGCACTGGAAGGGGCTACCCAGGGGGTTGTGGAGTTTTCTTCTCTGGAGAGGTTTAAAAGCCACCTGGACGTGTTCCTGTGTGACTTGATCTAGTTGATCCTGCTGTGACAGGGGGATTGGACTGGATGTTCTTTCGAGGTTTCTTCCAATCCCTGATGTTCTGTGATTCTGTGATCCTACACTCTCAGATAATAACTAAAGAAGAGACAATTAACTTTCTAGAGACTGTATTAACTAGCAGTAGGAAATGTTACTATGTTATGCTGTTTGTAGTCTGATTGAACTGTTTTATGTGGTACTAATTCATTTAACATATGCTTAACAGGTTGTTCTGACAATTCTGTTAGCCAGCCCAAGGAGCAGGAAGCACAGTTTGCTGTCAGTTTTTGCATAGTGTAAGGATAAGGTGGCGTAACCTATCACCATTGAAATAAAGGAGAACACCCCTGACCAAAAATATCCCAACAGAAAACCCAAAGGTAGCAACGAAGTCCATAACAAAAGGAAAACCTACCCAAACCTATGATAGAAAATGTTCATTGAACTTACAGTCTAGGGCATTAGCCAAGTTAGGCCCACTCCATCTGCAGACAGGGAGAAGGAGAGTCCCACAGAAGGACAGCAGGAATCTATCTTCCCAGGGATCTCTGCAGGCAGCCTCCCTTTGATGCTGCATCAACAACTTCCCCCTGAAGCAAAACACCTATTGTTACCTTATCCAGACTCTTTCTCTCAAGGTTGTTCTGGGAAAGTAAGCCAGGGGAGGATTTTTCTCTCCACTCAGAATCACAGAATTATTGAGGCTGGAAAAGATCTCTAAGATTATCAAGTCCCCCATGAGAATCTGGACATTTGTGGTCTCTCACAGGAACAAAGGAATCATCCATGTGTCAGCCTTAGTTCTCAGCACTTCACAGCTCATGGAGGTCTGGAGAAAATGTTCAGAGAATGACCATAGACTGAAAAGGGAAAAGCTTCTTCCTAAAGGAAAGAAGATCCTTTCACTTATTTCCAGCCTGAACTTCCTTTCCATACACCTTGCACAGAAGAGATTTTCTTGGCAACAGGCTCCATGAGGATGTGTTATTAGGTTGCTAAAGATTAGGGAAACTATTTAATTCAAAATCTCTTCATAATTGCCATGCTGTCTGTGAGGTTTTTTGTCCATTCTTCTTTATTTGAACATATACACCAGGGAAATATCTTCTTCTGTATAACCACGTTTTGATTTCAAATGCATATATATTCATAGATCTTCTTCGTGCTAGCAATTTAGATTCATATTTTACATTTCCCCTTTGGGAAATATGAAAAGTTTATTAATCCACATGGATCACAGTCATAATAATGTCTGGAAAAAAAATACCCAAAGAGAAAACTGAAGGAAGATTTACTTAAAAGTTTTGAGAAATGGAAAAGAAATTCAGCAAAACCTTCATGTGAAGACTGTAAATCATTTTTTACAACAGATGTAGCAGTCATTAATCTTGCTCCTTTGAGACATGGAAGTGTATGAACCTTAAGCTTTCAAAATAGAATTTGAGTGGAAAAAAAGCTTTTCACACTGGCTTACTCGGTGTATAACACCTCTGTTGGGTTTTGTATGTCAGGCACACTGTTGAAATAGAAAAGTTCCAAAACCAAAGGAGGATTAAAAGCACATTGCAAAAATATAGTTAAAAATTGGTTTTATTTATAGCAGAATTAATGCATAACAGGTGCATTCCTCTCAGTGAAGGTAGTTTTGGCTTGGGGTTTTTTTTTTTGCTAACATGTGTTTTAAGAATAATTTTGAATTTTGAGGCTTTCATCTTGAATTAAGACTTTCAAGGAGACAAAACCAAAGCCTCAGCCTTTTAATGTAGATAGTAAGTCTATTTTTTTACATGCATATTGTTTCTCACCATGAATGACTGAAATAGGAATACTTTTGTCATAGAAGCACAGAATCATTCAGATTGGAAAAGACCCTTGGGGTCATCAAGTCCAACAATCGACTCTGCTCTAAAAGTTCAGCCCTAAACCAGATCCCCCAACACTACATCTAAGCGACTTTTAAACATGTACAGGGATCGGGACTCAACCACCAACCTGGGCAGCCTATACCAGTGTCTGACCACTCTCTCCATGAACAATTTCTAACTGATGTTTATATGAACATGAGAATCACAGCAACACAGAGGTTGGGGAAGACCTTCAAGCTCACTGAGTCCAATCTTGAACCTAGCTGGCTCAACCTACTGCTAAACCCTAGCCCCGAGCTCCAGATCTCCCCAGTTGTGAAACCCGGCCAGGGATGGTGACTGACTCCCCTAAATAATGGTGCACAGCTGAACCCCAACTCACCTGAACACATGGAGGAACAGCCCAGCTCCCAGCACCCTGCACAGACACCAGTTTGCCAGAAGCAGAGGGCACAACTCAAATCCTCTCCTGCTGCAATCGATAAAATCCTCATCTGTGGGGCTGAGCATCCAACCACCCTGGCTCTGCTGCTGGGGAGTGGGACAGAGCTGTTCACCTCACTGCTGGGCACCTCAGCGAGCTGACAGGACAGACACTTTCCCACCATTCACCACTTCCACAGTTACAATCAGAATTGTTCTTGATGTTGAATTATACTTAAAATCTACATAAAAGTAGTCTGAACCTAGTGGGGTTTCAGTACTGGGGGAGGGGTTTGCCAACACAACCCTAGTGAGAAGATTTGCGAAGACAGAAGCTCCTCCCTAGCTGCAGTTCCCTCCCTCTGAAAGTTGGAGCCAGCTGACACCTCTGGAAACAAACTTATTTTGGGGAGAGAAAAAACATGTGGGAAAAGTTTCTTGTTTGCTGCTGGTTTGGGGCTTTTGTTCAGAGAAGCACCACAGTCACTGGGTTGAGCACACTGGCAGCCACTTTATCCTTGGATCATAGTGAATGACAAGAGAGACTGAACACTTGGAGACACCAGAGATCAGAGAAGGACAAGAGTCCCTGCAAAACTGGTGAAGAGTGAGGAGATTCTTGTCTGTGGTCTGTGGATGTTGGCAGGTCAGCACAGGGGACTGGCCATGAGGGTATGGAGCAGGCAACTTATCCTGAAAGGAGCTACTGACTTTAAGAAAGGGATGGGCAGGAGTTATGGTAGTCCACAGCTTGTGGAACCCCCACCATTCTAGCTGGAGAAGATCACTGAGGACTAGCCTCCTCTGTGTGTGTGGTGGGGGGACATAATGTTGCCACAGGACTGCATGTGATTTTTCCCCAGAGGGAAGAAGAAATAATAGAGGTTATAGGACAAGATGTAATGGATTTAAACTGAGGGAGGCTAGATTTAGATTTTATGTAGGGAAGAATTTATTCACTTAGAGTGGTGAGATTCTGGAGAAGGTTGACTAGGGAGGTTGTGCATGCGTCATCCCTGGAAGTGTTCAAGGCCAGGTTGGGTGGGGCTCTGGGCTACCTGGTCTGGTAAGCGATGTCCCTGCCCATGGCAGGGAACTAGATGATATTTAAAGTTCCTTCCAATCCAACCCATCCTATTATTCTGTGATCCAGTGATTGGGACTAAATATAGGTCTTTTAAACCACAATTCTATAGAGTGCTTTTGCAAATTACATGATATTAAAATGGAGAAGGCAGCCTTTAGATTTAAAGTTGGAGTTCCTGCAGAAGATGCACTTGTCTTTGATGATTAGATTCAGGTTTTTCCCCCTAATATATAAGTCGACAAGTGTACATTTCCTGAATTCAGCCTAGTACTTTGTAAAGCTGGAGTTAGAAAATGAAGGACCATTTCTGATCTGCCAAGATGCTTTCCACCCTTCAGCCAAATTTAGATGGTTTGTCAGCCGAATCTGCATTTTTAGTTGCCGTTGCAGATGTAATGAGAGCTATTACTGCCTCTCAGATGTGACAGCCATCAGCTCTCTATCCTCTGGCATGCTTATCATATACTGAATATGAAGTAAGCAAAGCAAACAAAAAGAACACTGCTATGTTTTTTTGCTTGAACATTTCGATGCAACAACAAATAAGGGCAAAATTGCTCTCATCCCCATCCCATAGGACATCTGTGCTGCATGAAGGTGGCTTTGCTTAGCAAAGGAATATTACGGTCACATTAAACATATATTCCTCTTCTTTTGTCCTTTTAGTAGGTGTGAGAAAGTTCTGGATTGCCAGTTTATCCTAGTCACACTTTCTTTTACAATAAAACAACAGGAAATACAATTTCTTCAATAAAGCGACAAGATGAGCCAGTATCTTATGGAAAACTCAAAGAAATCTGCATTGAAGATGTCAGTTCCCATGAAATTCATATAGAATGAAATGATGGTGCGGGGAGACAGAAGTTTCACAACAGAAAAATACTGTAATGACAGTAACAGTCTGTTACAGCATAGGGGCTCTATCTGGGCACTGGGTCAGGGGAACCTGGGTACGGGAAGTACTGAATGACAAAAATCCTACACAACTAGAAATGTTTGATAGACTTTTTAGGAACAAAGGCACAATTATCATGGTGATCTGTGGGAACTTTCCCCATGGTTCCTCTCTGATTCTGTTGCATATGTTATTGGCACCTTTTCCTTCTGGGGATCCATCTCCTCTGCTCAGTATGGGGAAAGGTAGAGCACTGGCATATTCGTAGCTCATCCTGGTTTGAGTTAGAAAGAACCAAAACCCTGTTCAGTGAGTTTACTTTTCAGCTCAGTCTCTTTTAAGTGACTTTCTCAAGCTAATGGCCTATTTTTGCAGGCAGAATCTATTTCTAGAAGTGCTAACGCTTGATGTTTATAGTTACTACCATGGATTGGCACGTAGGAAGGCTCTTGCTTGTAGTCGCTCCTATAGAAACCAAGGTCACTGCTACCTCTTGTGTTCCACATTAGAGTGCTGTAAATGAAAGGGTCTTGAGTATGTAAAAAGGTCCATCTTGTGGGGAGCAGTGAACAGGTCAAGTGATTCAAAACCTGAGCAGGTATATGTTCCGTTTCCTACATATCATGCTCAAGATAAAGCTGATGGATCACAAGGAGTAAGACCTATTTTTCAGTGGCCAGCATTAGAGGAGAACTGTGTCCATTCTTTTGCCTTTGATCACTATCTATGAATTCCTGCATTCAATTACTGAATTCTGTTCCTCCTGAATTCCAGATGAGTTTGATACTGTTTTTGTCTATAGTTCATTATTTTATTTTTAAGTGCATTATCCTTCTTTTTATTGTTTTTATTTCATTAAAGTTCGTTTAGGGTATTTTTTCCAACCTCTAAATATCTTTCCCTTATTCTCTTTCTTTTCGAGGGAAGAGAACTCTCTGCTTGCATTCTTGCTCACAGGAACGCACCAATCTTGAGCTTGGAGGAAGTAGACTTTGGACATTGAATCTCACATTTTTTTTGCTAATTTTTTTGTACGAGGTTGAAACAGATAGCTGGTGGTCACTAGAAAGTGTAGGTCAGGTTTATAATATTCTGTTGTCTACAATAAACCCAAAATTCCATAGAGAGAACTCCCGTAATTAAACAGAACAATATGCTTTGTAAAGCAGATCTCATGGTCACCTGATTAACAGTTTGGGGATTCTTGCTTAAACTCTACAGGTGTATGACACAAAAATCTAGTGGTTCCTTAGAAAATATAACAGATTTGTTGTCTTCTTTATTGTGCCATAGAATTCTAAGTTTTCATGAAAACATGAAGGACACAGACCACATCTGGAATATTGTGTCCAGTTCTGGGCTCCTCAGTTCCAGAAGGACACAGAACTGCTTGAGAGAGTTCAGTGCAAAGGCACAAAGATGAAGGGAGTGGAACATCTCCCTGATAAGGAAAGGCTGAGGGAGCTGGGTCTCTTTAGCTTGGAAAAAAGGAGAC
>JAOXOE010032007.1:0-11422 GCA_028565055.1 Phoeniculus purpureus
GATGAGGCTCTGGCCAGCCTGATCTAGGGTGGGATGCCCCTGCCCATGGCAGGGGGATTGGACTAGATGATCTTTCGAGGTCCCTTCCAATCCCTACTGATTCTATGATTCTACTATGGATTAGTGCATATCACTACAAGCATCTTTTTATTCACTCTTCATACTGAATTGTGTTTTTCACAGGCCTCACACTTCAGATGATTATTCTCAGCTTTGCAGGATCAGAGGATAATGTCGTCTCAAAATACAATTTACAAGACAAGTATACCATATGCTGCTATTGTTAAAAATCACATAAATCCCAAAACTAAAGCTAACACGCTTCTGACATTCTCAATGCACAATCAACAGGGGGTGTGAAGTTTTCCACCAGAAATAAGCTGCATAATCACAAAAAAAATACATATACACAAGGGAATAAGTAGATGAGCAAAACTTAAGAAACCACTTGGATTTGCTTTAGAAGTGCTGGAAGCCTCAGATCCATCCTTTGGACTGGATGCTGTGATTAAGTCTAAAACAGTAACACCACTGACACTTGGCTTGCTTCCAAACCTTTTCCAGCTTAATCCCTAAAACATGCACTCAAAATTGAAGACTGCAAGGTTAAAAAAACCCTATGTCTTTATTCATAATTAGCAGCCAACTGCTACTGCTACCCTTTCTTATCATATAGAAAATGAATGCCATTGATCTGCTTTTGAATAGCAAATTGCATTTGCCATTATTTCCAGGGGATTTTGCCTCACTGAAAGCTAGACATGGGGATACAAAGCTGCATGCTCAGCCTGTTATCTTCATGCAGTGCAATCTGAAGGTTCAGTTGCACAGAATATCCAGTATCTTTTGGCACACTTCTATGACACACTACATGAAAGTGGTCTTGTTACTCAAAGACTTTTTGAAATTTCTACTAGCCTATTTTCATAAGCTATTTATCTTATTCTCATATTACCTTATTTCTCCTAAGATCTTGTCTTTCTTCTCCCTCTCTCCACTTTCCTCAACTTCTGATACCTGCCAAAGTAAGCATCAGGGCCAGGCTAATCAATTTTCTTTTTCATAGGATTTTATTTTGTTGAGGTAAACCAAAGAAATTGCTTCCAAGCACAAAGGGGAAATACTGCCCAAGCAAAAATATGTGTATATTAGTTTTTCATTCAGGAAATACAATTTAACGTCACAGCTCATAAGGAAAGGCAGCATGAAGCCTTTCACTGGTATGAAGCACACTGAAGAAACTGTTGTAAAGCTACTTCACCAAAAGACACAGGTCCCCAACATAAGCTGATTAACTTGGCCATTTCTTCACCCACAGTGCTGCCACTGATCTTTGTGTTGCTGAACCTGCTTTTGCCTAGTTATGCAAACTCTTTGTAAAACTATTAAAGGTCTCTAGATCAAACAGCTTAAAAGTACCAAGTTCAAAGTAATGTTCCAGGAAGAACATTTCCTATCTAACAGGACCGTCAGAAAAATTTCCACTGTTGAGCAACGTCACTCTAACTAAACACACTATTAATTTCAGTGAAAACTGAACTTGCTCTAAACACTCTGTTGTATGGGAAATAGCCCTGATCATTTGGTTTGTCCAAAGCTGAAGCACTTTGTTCAATTTTAACTTTCAGTAAGAAGAAAATATTCTAAATAAAATTTATTTTAAAACTATACCACAATGGATTAATTGTAATTACACAAACCTCATGTGTGCTGTGTCCTACCTTTTATAGCAGAGTTTTGCAGCATTCTGCTCCCATGTTTTTATGAATTTTCTGTCAATAGGAAGCACCACTATACAAACCAATCAAGGCTTCACGCCACGGACTGATCCCAGTCTTTACTTCAAGATCTTCACTGGTTTCACAAGGGAGCCCCTCCTGAAGCAGGCTGATTTTATAGGAACTTGTGTATCACTTTGATTACGCAAGACTGAGGCCCTTCTTGTTTTGTTTTGTACAAATGAGCATCTGCTTCAGCACACTTGGCACTAACATCACATTGCTAAAATTCCTGTGCTTTTCTGGGTACATCCTCAGACTTTGAAGAGAAAAAAGACGGAATAAAACCCTATTTATTTGCCACCACGAGTGGTGTAGCGTCTTAATCTGAAAATTCTTACTAAATAAATAAAAATTCTTCTATTAATATCTCTTATATATTTATATTAAATAAAGTTTCTTATAAAATATTCTTTTTGAAAACTCTTACACACTATAAGATATAAAATATGAAATTTTACTGCTTCTAAAAGTAACAGACATAATCTACAACAAATTGAAACACAAACTATCCACATTTCAACTATTCAACTTAAAAGAGAAAAGCCAGTTCATAAATGAAAAATCTTTTACTGAGATCCTTTAACCATATCATAATTTATGATGATAGAAAAGAAATTATAATGAGTTGCACTTTATCTCTACAGAAACTAATAACAAGTTTGAAAAATGATGCTAAAAATAGACAACAGAAGTGTGTAATGGAGTCTCATCAGTCTGTATTTGCCATGATGACATTAGGCCATCTAAATAAGCAGCTGCTCTTGACTACATGAACAGATTCTCTCGAGCCTAGCCTTCCCAACTTTCTTAACTGTTTCCTTACATGAGTGTTGGATATATATTGAAGAAAAAAGGTAATATACCGCAGTATAAAAATACATAATAAACAAAAAAAACCCACAAAATATTAAGCTGCCGAAGGAATAGTTGAATGTATCCAGTATTTTCTGAAGAAGATTGAGAATAAATGAGCAAGGGAAACCTGAATCTTTCTTATTAAGGTTACTCAGGTGTTTCAGTGCTCACTGCAAAGCTGAAGAAGATAGAAGCAGCTCAATGTGAACTTGTATTCACACCTCACTGGGAACTTAGAGAATGAAAAAGAAGCCAGAACAAACTGTGACATGGCTTTGTCATGACATGGCTGCACAGCTATAAAATGTTAACAGCTAGACACCCTTGGTGTCCTGGAGTACATGAGGAAAAGTGCGTCCTGCAGGTCAAGGGAGGTTCTCCTTCCCCTCTGCTCTGCCCTGGAAGTCCAGTGTTCAGTTTTGGGCTGCCCAGTTCAAGAGAGACTGAAAACTACTGGATAGAGCTCAGCAGAGGGCTATGAGAATGATTAAGGGGCTTGGACATCTCTCTTTTGAGGAAACTGAGGATAGGCTGAAAGAATTGGGACTGTTTAGTCTGAAAAATGCTAGGAGGGGATGTTATTAATGTCTACAAATATCTGAAGAATGGGTATCAAGAAGAGGCCAGTGGCTTTTCAGTGGTGCCTAGTGATAGGACAAAGAGCAACAGGTACAAGCTGGAGCACAGGAGGTTCCACCATAACATCAGGAAAAAACTTTACAGTGAGAGGGATGGAGCACTGGAACAGGCTGCCTGAAGAGGCTGTGTAGTCTCCTTCTTTGTAGACTTTCAAAACCCACCTGGATGTGTTCCTGTATGACCTGCCCTAGGAGATCCTGGGTTGGGGGGTGGGGGGGGAATTAAATGATCTCTGGAGGTCACTTCCGATTTCTAACATTCTATGATTCTAAGATTGTAAGATTGTAAAGAGCTGACCTCAGAATTTATCACCGCTTCTTAATGCAAGCAACTCAGTTTAAGAAAGTAGCTGCCTCTGGGTTTTAGAGCGAGTTTAAGGTCTTATGTGCCAGGCTCTGCAGTTATTAATCCCAGCAATGCCATGAAGAAATCTGAAAGGACAAAAGATGAAGAATCCAATCACAAAGAAAAACAAATAAATAAACACAAACTGTTATTGCAAGAATAGGCAGGACACTGACCTTACTAATTGTGTTTGTATAGCATCTGTAATAAGCTCAGTATTTTTAATATACAAACTAATATCTCTAAAGGTATGAACTCCTGTTCAAAATCAGTTAGGCTTTTGGAAAGTTATAGATAAATCATTTGAAGAGCAGCATCAAACACTATATGGAACTTCATCTGAAAAGTGCATATATATACAGCTAGATATATAAAGTGAGGCATATCACGTATTTGAACATTACACAATATTGTAGAAAAATCTAAGCTCTTTACTATTTGCACAGATTGGGAGTTGGCTTTTGTATCATCACAGTAGCTACTAAAATGACTTGGAAAAGCAGAAGTTCTAGAGACGTGTCTGGAAGAAGATGTGTCCCCAACTGCAATGACTAAACATATTTTTATGCCATTTGTGAACTGACAAGTGTCATGCAGTGAATTTTTCAGTTTTTTATCATATTAGGGATGTTGTCATCTCTCACTTTTTAAAAAATGAACTTCAAGTAAACTTTAGCCAGAATTTCAAGACATGACCCATTTAGAGCATGCAATTTATATTGAAGTTGTGCATTATCTAACACAAACAAATAGGTCAGTACTTCTGTTCTAGTTCTTTTTGTTACAGCTAAATTCAGTACTGACAGCAGAAAAAGAAAATAGAAGTTATTACCATAGCAATACTCAAGAGATACAATCAGGTCACAAAAACCAGGGGGGAAAAGAAAAACCAGAAGGCTCACCTCAAAATCAGTAGGCACTACAAAAGGATGAGCTTAGCAACAGCAAAAACAAATGTGCATTACGCAAACAACCACTAAACAAGAAACAGAAAAGGTGTTCAGCAAACACTGGAAAGTACAAAACCAGTAATCCACATCACCATAGTATTACTAAAGCATAAGGTGATACACCAGCAAGCTCTGACATTTAAGCAGAAAATCATTTAAGCAGAAAATCAATAACTTATAGTCATAAAACTTAAGTAACAGAAAGGTAAAAGATTGCCAGGATCAATTTAAATCTATAAACCAAAGTAGTTTATTCATAAGCCCACAAATGTAACTCAAATGCAATTTCCTTCTGGAGTTACAAGATGCTCAGTAACGCATAAAGAAATATTTTGCATCATATACATGACGCAGGCACAAGTTGAAGAACAGAGTTCAGCCACAGTAATCACAACCAATGGACAAATAAAATAAAATAAAAACATTGGGAAACTGATTATCCCATTACAAACCAAAATTATTGCTATCATGTAGAAAGCCACGGGATGTCCATTGTGTTTAACGTGTGGATGGCAATAGCCATGGCATGTTCTGTCTGTTCTTGACCGAAACGGAGAATTCCTCTGGCTTTTTGTTCCGGCCCCTTCCCTCTCCCACTTGCTTCCTAGCTTCCTTAGTTCTGGACACATATTGTTCATTTTAATTGCTAATATATCAAATGTATAAATTAACATCACAAAAGTTCCTTAACTCTAATTTTTTTTTTTAAAAGAACAAAGGAGAAAAGACCTAGACCACCACTCGCATACAACCAAGCTGTGCCAATTCTTTAATATGCTTCTTATCCTCTATGTTACATTTTCATTCCAGAGTCATCTTGTTTGTGCCTTTCAGAAGGCCAGCCCTAAGGGACAAGGATACAATATTTGTATGTGTTGCAGTAAGATCTATGCAGCATCATTTTCTTACATTATACTGCTGTAGTATGACAAAGCTTCCGGCTCTGTAAAGGACCGTGTCAACAAGATGCACGCTCAGAATTTACTCTTCCCTAGCAGCAGTTTCTATTTTAAATAGTTCTTACTCTCTTTACCATGGGAGACTGCATTTGTTTGAACATGAAGAAGAGTGAAAATTCAACACCCGCAACACCAGGTATTGTTTGGAACTGCAACTAAGAGCATAAAAGTCATCCGTGAGTGTTCAAGAGTCCTCTATACCTCAGCATCCTGTCAGGAACAGCAGCCTCAGGAAGAATATAAAGAACACGGGCTGCATACAGAGTCCTCTCCTGGGTACCAGCAATTTGTAGGTCAGAGACTACCTCAGAATACAGTTTTGGATTCAGCTCTTGAGCTCATGAAAACTACTCACATCCTGCCCTGTATCAAGAAGGTCCACAAAGCATTCTCCATCAGGACATTGTTAATTGTGCACAGAGATATTTATGCATGAGCAATTTTAGCCCCAGATTATCATACATATTTTAGTCAGAAAAAAGAAAACTTGGGAGCTGACTTTTTTTGAAACAAAATGCTTTGTAGTTAGAGTATCTCAGAGTTTAACACAGTGTCTTTTAAATGCGTGATCAGTTTGTGCTTTTAAATCTGATCACCAGCACATTGCAGCTTTGGGTAAGAAATGGCAACGTTAGGAACACCTGCTGGCTCTGAACAAGAGCAGCTTGCCTCACACAGACACCTAATACAAGCAGCACCTAATACTCTATCATGGCTGTAGAACAGAAAACAGAGTCTTGTGTCCTACTCTAGTTAAAGTGGGCTGGTTCACATCTGCATTACTGAAAGCACAGTGAGTGTGCTGTTACTACATCTTCTTATTCATGGAATGGTTTGGATTGGGAGACCTTCAAAGTTCACCTAGTTCCAACCCATTTGCCGTGAACAGGGACATCTGCCACTTGACCAGGTTGCTCAAAGCCCCTTCTGACCTGATCTGGAATGCTGCCATGGATAGAGCATTCACAGTGCCTCTGCCCAACCGGTTAAATATAAACAGTTCAGAAAATACACAGGGAACAAGTCATTTTTCAGAGTTATTTTCCCCACTGTAGTCCGTATGTTGAAGTAGGCAGAATAGCAACACAGCTGTGACCTTCTGCATGAAGCCTTACCTGAAGTAGGTTATTGGAGGTAAACTACTCAACACAGAAGAATCTTGGTCAAAACAGCAGTAAACAAGTCAGGAAGACATATGTGCCACTGTCACCTAATAAAGCTGGAAATCCTCTGTGCTTTTACAAAAGCAGAACAAAATCAATAACCACACAAGCAGTTTGCAGAGATCTGTTTTGTTTTGCAGCACGAGACACTGTATTTTTTTATGGTATCTGCAAAACTTACAGCATTTCACTGAAGTTATATACAGACACAAGATTTGGAAATGTTTTGATTTTAGGCTTTCATAAAAAAAAGGAGTTAAAAAAAATCCAGGAAAGTATTTGTTAATTATCACGTACTGTAGAAACACTACATTATCCACTCTAAGTTTTTAAACTATTATGCTACTGATCTCTTGAACAGGAAGAGCTGTGGGGAGTTACAAGAGCAAAGAGTAGAAGAGAAAAACAGGCTCACAATGTAAGATAATGGGAATGTAAACTAAGTGAATTACGAACTACAAAAAAGTAATAAAAGCTCACACAGATAAAGAAAATTGAATATACACTTGACCCAAAGCAAAGACTGCAGCTGGGCTCTACAGGTATAAAAATACAACTGAGGTTAACTATCACTCCTTAATGTGACTCCAGCAGGCTGAAGTTGCGTAAAGTTACTTAAAAAATAATAACAATAATAAATGGACTTCCTATTAAAATATGTTTCTGCAGAAAACTCCATTTCTTTTAATGCTGCCTGTCCACATCCTCTGCAAAGAGCAAAGACATGCCAAATGCACGTGCCTCTCATTTGATTTTGTCTGCAGATACTGGTACAAGAAATGCAGAGTAGGAAAATGAGTTCTCTTTGCCTGTGACTCCTTAGACACTGATCTTCCAGTGCACAGGCTGCATAACCAACACTAATTTCCAACCAGGAGTCTCAGCTCCTCCAGTTCAGGCTTGTCTTTCACAACCTCACTATTTACCTCCTCTCCCCCTAGCACTGCTCATTATGACTGATCACATAATTTGCTATGCTAATGCTTACTGTAAAAGCAGTAAACATGGCTTCTCGCCAACACAGCAAGATGGGAGATTATAAAGTCATAATTCCTGATCTTCTCATAAAGTAACTGTCCAGACATTCTGTTCTCCATCTGCTCTGTGGTTATCAGTCTGTGATACACCACCTCACAGCAAGGACTCAAGCTGTGAGCAAGGTGCCAAGTCAGACGAAAACAGAAAGACTCCCTCTCTGTGCAGGGCAATAGGACTGGAACTGGGTTGTTAATGGTTTTATAAACTCTTCAAGCAGGGACAACTACACTTTAGGTAAGAGGATGAAAATTAAGATGCAATTTCAGTTACCTAAAATAACTTCAGAGTAGGATCTGCTTAAGTAGGATCTGCATTCCTTCGAAGCTTAACCTAAATTTCTTCTTTTTTTAATTAAATCTCCTCTCAACACATATAGTTGAAGTCAGAGTCTATCACACTAGCTCCCAGATTACAAATGTGGTGAACACCAACTGTGCTGGCTTTTTGTCTGGCTTCAAGAAGCGACTTTAGCTCAAACCCACCTCTGGTCAAGGGGCCTCTGCCCTAACATGTTTAAGAAGGGAAAACATGTTGGGTGGGTTCTTTTGTTTTGGGAGCCTTTTGTTTTGAAGAGGAGTAGGACAAGACAGAAACAAGCCTATGGATGCTTAGATGAGTGAGGAATAAGGCAGGAAGGCACACCACAGCAGTCATTCCCCTTCTGCCTGTGGTGAGATGGACAGATCCATGGTGAAGAAGAATCCCACATGCAGCCCATGAAGAACCCCATGCCGGTGAAAGAGACCAGCCTCAAAAAAGGCTCTGAGGGAGGCCCATGCCAGAGAGTTTATCACTGGGAGAATCACAGCCCACAGGAAAAACCCATGCTAGTTGGAAAAGTTCATGGAGAACTGTCTCATGTGGGAGAAACACCACACTGCCACAGAGCAGCCCTGAGAAGGAAGAAGCAGCAACAGGAACAACACAGAACAGACCGATTATGACCCCCATTCCCTGCACCCAGCACCTCTTCAGGGACAAGGTAGCAGAACTACCCAGGAAGAATGAGGGAGTGAGGGGGAAAGGTATTTATCAAAGATTCCGTTGTATTTATTCCTGTCCTAGTTGATTCGACTGGTGATGTGGTGGTGGCTTTGTTCAAATTAAATTGATTTTGTTTCTCCAGGCTGAGCTTGGGTTTTGTCCATAACCATAGTGAGTGAGCCCTCCCTGACCTCTGTCTTCACCATCAAGACTTTTGTTGTACGTTCTCCTGCCCATCCCACCAGAAGAGGGTAGGAGGGAGGGAGGGAGCAAGCGGCTACATGGTGCTTTCTTCCCAGCTGGGTGGTCTCAAACCACAACACCAACATTTCAGTTTTAAAAAGACTTCTGTGACTCAATCCATCTCATGTTGCCTTCATTAAATTCTTCATGCTTCTATTTCAACTGGCACAATGCAGACATAACTGCTGCTTGTCCCATTATACATGATGAAGCCTTGCAGTCTGGGTTTTTGTTTTGTAATCACCAGAACAAGCGAATGAAAAGACAGATTTCATTATAAATATTAGGAAAATACTTTGATTTGTGCTTTCAAAGCTAAATAGGCCATAAAAAAAATAAAGACCCCAGTTAGTCCCCATTTCCTCCCCAGAAACTTCCAATTAATTTTCCATAACAAAAGGAAGGTTAAAGATAGGGTAATTGGCAAAAACTTCACTGCTGAAAGACAGAGTGGTCTATTATGGCCCCAGAAAACACACCTTGTATGACCTCTTTCCAAACACAAAAGAGAATCTATGAACAAGTCCCAGTGATTTCATTTTAACTGACGCTCTCTATGCCATACTGCCCTGCTCATCTTACTTCTGTGTTTGTAAGCTTCTGAAAACAACAAGTTTTCTCCTGTCCTTTCAGCTTCCAGTGCCTCTACTGGGTAAATGTACCTCTTACACTTATTCTTGCTAATAGGTTGATTTTCCATCATCCAGCTACTGCTAAAATATTGGCTCATATTTTTAATGAAGTTCCTATGCCAACTTCTAGCATCCAGAAATGGTGCAAACAATTTTGATTTATTTCTCTGAAAATAGTTATTGAAAAGAACATTTTGCTTTTTTCATTCTCAAAGTCATGAAGCTATTGGTAGGCAGTCCTGTAAGTACTACGAGTTAATTTATTGCCTTGCAACTAGTTTCAAAAAGCTTTTCATACAGACAACAATAGATTATGCAAGCAATCTCCAACAGAAGTCAAGAATTTATTGTATTTTCCCATCTGAGAGGGAAAAAGCTTCAAGCAGATAAGGATAATTTGAACGTCTCACTGGTACTGCTTTTCTAGTCTTCGTAACAGTGCAGGCTCAATCCACATGCTGTCAGGCAATCAAGGAAGTTTACTGGATTGTGTGTTATAAAATATTCAATGAGGCAGCCAGGCAGAATAACTAATTCATAAACAGGAAAACAACTTTAGATCCCAACCCAACTGCCGTCCTTGAATTCTGTATTCAGCATTGTCCTACACAAAGGTTGTTCTGAACTGCTACAAGAGGCTTCTAAGACACTGCTGAGCGTGCCACTGAGTAAATCCTGAGTACACCTGAAATCTATACGGTGTAATGGAGACTGTCAGTATCCATACTCTATTAGTGCCTAGAGATCCCTGTGATAGATCAGAGCCTTATGAACTAGGCAGCACGCAGAAGCAGCACTGAAGTTTATCCTCTCAAGTCATTAGACTGATATTGCAAGTCCAGCTATTACTGCTGAGTAAAGCTTAAAATGTTAATCAGGCTTTCCACTTCTGACAGAGAAACACGCTGGAGCCTGGCAGCTCCAACCTGTCAGCAGCCCTCCCTAAAAAAATGGCAATTTCACAGCACACACAGCCAGATAATTGTAATTACAACAGACAGAAAGAGCTTGCAATCAGTTCCACAGGCCAAAACTCAGAAAAGGAAACCGGAGAGACGATGTGTGCAGATAATAACTTGGCCTCCATTACACAGACTATCAGATTACAGGCACATTCTGCTCACAACACAACACTCTGTGGAGACAAACTATTTTAGCTATTGTTAGTGCTCAGTCGGCTCAAAACAGCACAACTGACGAAAATTAAAACAAACCCAAAGCAGGCTAAATCACTACATTCTTTTACAGGGCTCAGATCCACTTGCAGCTCACAGTTCTGCACTGCACTGCCAGATCTTTGGTGCCCACACATTGCCTTGAATGTTACAAATCCATACAAGAGAAGTGGCGCAGGGAGCAGCATCCATGGGCTTCCACCAGAGTACAACTCCAGTGTCACCCACAAGGATTGGGTATCTTCAACCACAGCATCTTGGTTGAGGTGAGGAACCACTGCCAGAGAGAGACGAACAGTGGAGACTGACCTGTTGGAGAACAGTGTAGGAGAAAGGGACCTGGGGGTCCTGGTGGACTGTAGGATGACTATGAGCCTCTACTCTGCCCTGGTGAGACCACATCTGGAATATTGTGTCCAGTTCTGGGGCCCTCAGTTCAAGGACACATTACTGCTGGAGGGAGTCCAGCATAGAGCCACGAAGATGAGGAAGGAAGTGGAACACCTCCCTTATGAGGAAAGGCTGAGGGAGCTGGGTCTCTTCAGCTTGGAGGAGACTGAGGGGTCTCATTAATGCGAGGCGTGGGTGTCAGGAGGATGGAGCCAGGCTCTTCTCAATGTCATCTAATGATAGGACAAGGGGCAATGGGTGTAAGCTG
>JAOXOE010032008.1:0-11421 GCA_028565055.1 Phoeniculus purpureus
TCCTGCTGTGGCAGGGGGATTGGACTGGATGATCTTTCGAGGTCCCTTCCAATCCCTAATGACTCTATGATTCTATGGTACCCAAAAAGACCTAAGAAAGTTGCAAAAAGTCTGATGTTTTATGGAACCTCCTATGTTTCAGAATCTCTTCTATACCTAATGGAGTGGAACTGTCAAGAAACAGAAGTCCAAATTAAATGAGGATCTATGACAGGAAAGGTGAAATGAGAGCTTCTCTAATTGTAAAATTCATTTCGCCTTGCTAATTATTGAAGTAGGAGCTCCATGTAATTATACCTGACGGGAAACAGCTCCAGTCAGCGCTCACTGTGTTTGCCCAATTACAGCCTACAGCACTGTGTTTGAATACAGCTAGTTGTGCTCATTAATAAAGCTGTAGGTGACAACAAATAGGGAGGGCTTCCGAAAAGCAGGTTAGCACTTGTTTGTTCTCCTTCTGAATCTGATCGGTTTATTGTTTGGGTAGTGAGCTGTCTCTGTACTTTTGAACTCATCCATGGACAGTGACTCAACCCCCACCCTTGGCAGCCCATCCCAGTGCCTGACCACTCTTTTAGGGAAGAACTTCTTCCTGATGTCTAATCTAACTCTCCCTTGTTGAAGCTTGAAGCCCTTCCCTCTGCTTCTGTCACTAATGATCTGTGAGAAGAGCCCAGCACCAACATCTCTGCAGTGTCTCTTCAGGTAGTTGTAGAGAGCGATGAGGTCTCCCCTCAGCCTCCTCTTCCTCAATCTAAACAACCCCAACTCTCTTAATCTCTCCTCATCAGATTGATTCTCCATGTCCTTCCCCAGCTTCATTGCCCTCCTCTGCACTCACTCCAGCACCTTGATGTCTCCTTTGTACTGAGGTGCCCAAAACTGGACCCAGTCCTCAAGGCGTGGCCTCACCAGTGCTGAGTACGGGGAGACAATCACCTCCCTACTCCTGCTGGACACACAGCTTCTAATCCAGGCCAGGATACCTTTGGCCTTCTTGGCTAATAAAAGCAATCTGTTCCATACAATCTTGTCCTTCCAGCTGGGGCCATGCCTACTGACCCTGCAGCTCTTGAATCAGAGCTGCTGATTAGGCTAAGACTGTGTCAGAGCCTGTAATCATGGCCTTCAGTGCTCCAGCAAGGAGCTTAAATGTGGAAGAGAGAATCTGAGAGGAAGAGAGTAAATGGAGCCTCCATCAAGGAGTAAACTCATTTTAAAGCGGACACTCTAGAAACCGTTGGATTTTAACCCCACCTTCCTATAAAGCTCACACGCACTGCCCTGCGCGGGAGACGCAGGGCAGGGTGAGCCAGCTGTGTCCAGTGCTTTCAGTTGTGCACACCTTAGCATCCCCATGGGTGATAGGTGCTCTCTAACTCTGCTTATCAGCAGGATGGGCCATACAGCAATGCCTACGCTCTCAAGAACTGAAGGGATTTAGCTACCACTGGGACAGATGGTGAAAATGCAGGAGTCGCCCACAGCAGGTGATGGCACGTTAACCATCTGTGCTCCCAAGCAGCCTCGCTGCATTCACAGGCAGGTGCGTTCAAGGAAGGAGCTCTTCTTGAAGATCAGTGCCATGCAAGTAGCATCGATCTGACTTTTGCCTTGACAGGCAGTGCCTGTGCTGCACTGCACTGTCTGACCCTGATCTGCACTCCTGTGCTGGTCCCTCCTGTGAATGCCAGCAGACTGGAAGGAGACCATCTGGAGGTCTGCTGAATGCCATCAGCACCAGAAAAACACTGGAATCAAGACCATTATCCCAGAAGACAATGGTGAAAGAGACATTAAGCAAGCATCATAAAATGCATCGGATTGAGATAACATCTCTTTTTCATACGTAGCAGGAATGAATTCAGCCCCCTCCTGGAGTGCGTTTGGTGGGAGTCATAAGACCTGAAGGATCCTGAGGGAGCAATGGAGTGTTGCTGGCAATGGATAGTCTGAAAACCCCTCGTACCAGTTTCTCTAAGGCTTGTGCTGAGTTTTCAGCTGGAAAGTTTGTATTTAAATGTGTTTTCATACAAAAATACGGCATCTGCCCTTTGTATGAACCATATTGTAATGGCTCAGCTTTCGCAGAGGTCAGATAAGTCCAATGAATTCTTTCAAACACACTCTGTGCCATTAAAATCAGTTCTGCTCTCATACCTGATGTGACAACAAGAACTCATCGTTTAGTTTTCACTTGTGTTCCTGACAAATAGAAATATATTTTACATCATAGAATCGTTAGGGATTGGAAGGGACTTTGGAAGATCATCTAGTCCAATCCCCCTGCCAGAGCAGGACCACCTTGATCTAGGGGATTCTGCTGTGGCAGGGGGATTGGACTGGATGATCTATCAAAGTCCCTTCCAGTCCCTCATGGTCTGTGATTCTGTGATTATCTATGAAGAGACTAAGGTATTTTCTGGGGTTTGCATGCCACAGCCAAAGAAAGAAACCCCACCATTGAGGTTGCTGATGTGACATGTTCCTGTGCAACTTGGTCTGGGTGATCCTGCCATGGCAGGGGGGTTGGACTGGATGATCTTTTGAGGTCCCTTCCAATCCCTGATGTTCTGTGAGTCTGTGACTTGGTCTAGGGGATCCTGCTGTGGCAGGGGGGTTGGACTGGATGATCTTTTGAGGTCCCTAATGTTCTGTGAGTCTGCAATTCTATTCTTAATATGTCAGCATCATTCACGATGAAGCACAGGTACTAAGAGCTTACATTATTAAAGAGGAAGCATATGTTACACCTAAAGCAAACAGAGCTCTTCCTGAATACAAATTTCATGAGTGTGTGCAAGGAGTCTCTGAGGTTTTTCAATGGATTTTTAATATAAGCTGAAACAGTTAGGTAATAAAGACTGGCAATACTGAGGAGGTGAAATGAGACGAGATTGCATAGTCTTTAGAACTAGCACTCTTCAAGGGTCTTGAAAGGGAAGAAAATGGAATTGGCTATAACCTGGTCTCATGTGTTAGTGGAGGTGCAGTTGGAAGCAATATTATTAGCATACAAATTGATATTGTCCAGATGCACAGTTTTGGTTGGAGATAATGGCCAGGAGTCTTCAAAAAAGAAGAAAAACTTATGTTCTAGTGTAGCAGAGGAAGCAAATAAGTGATTTACACCCTCCCAACCATGATGTTGCAGAAATGTGACTGGCAAGATGATCAGTTTGTGAGTAATATTTGTGTTGGTTTGGCCAGTTCTGGAATCACAGAGCATCAGGGATTGGAAGTGACTGCGAAAGATCATCTAGTCCAATCCCCCTGCCACAGCAGGATCACCTAGACCAAGTCACACAGGAAGATATCATGGAATCATAGAATCATGGAATCATTAGGGATTGGAACGGACCTCGAAAGATCATCTAGTCCAATCCCCCTGCCACAGCAGGATCCCCTAGACCCAGTCGCACAGGAAGATATCATGGAATCATAGAATCATGGAATCATTAGGGATTGGAAGTGACCGCGAAAGATCATCTAGTCCAATCCCCCTGCCACAGCAGGATCACGGATCACCTAGACCAAGTCGCACAGGAACATATCGAGGTGGGCTTTAAATGTCTCCGGAGAAGGTCCAGATTCAACAGTCAAGAGCACCGAGTATATTTTTTAAGCACTAAATTAATCCTCATTAACCAGTTAGGGGAGCCCCTGTGGGATATTTCAACCATTAGTCTTAGGGGCATTGGACTGGATGATGTTTCGAGGTCCCTTCCAATCCCTAATGTTCTGTGATTCTGTAAATACCTTGCTGGATGCAACCTAAGTGAGTAGATAGACAGTGCTGCTAGGTCAGAGCCATTTGGCTGTGAGATAGATGTTTCCACAGCAAATTCCACATCATGGAACGGGGTCTCTCTCTGAAAACTTAGCCGTGCAAAGAGGATGCTGCTTCAGAGTGTTGATGATAAATAGTAATGTGAGCACCCAGTTAGACGTAAAAACATGAACTGTGTGTGAAGATTATCTGGATAATTAAAATATTACAAAAGCATTATGCAAAGTGGGGGGAGGAGGTGGTTACTAGTGCTAATATTAACTCTTGACTGCAGCAGACAGGCAGGTGCCTCTATTTTCTCACAGGAGACTATTATATCTTGATAAATCAAATTCCCTTCAGCAGCCCTATTGCAATTTCAGAACAGGCATGTTACTAACGACACTGTGTCGTTTGATACTGGAAATGAAGGAGTTCAGCAGGCTGAGCAGAACCTGCAGCAGAGCAGCATAAATCATAGAATCATAGAATCGTAGAATCATTAGGGATTGGAAGGGACCTCGAAAGAGCATCCAGTCCAATCCCCCTGCCACAGCAGGATCACCTAGACCAAGTCACACAGGAACACGTCCAGGCGGGTTTATACACCACTTGGAGTACTAACTAGGACTCTCCTTGTCTATTCACTTCTGCAACATGTATTTCCAAGGCTTCAGGACATACTGTGCTGGGTCATTTTTGCTGAAACTGCAGTTAAGGCTGGGAAAGTAGAATGGCAAGGCAGCTAAAAACGGTCATCTTGTTTCCACCCAAACCCAGTAGCCCACACTGGACTCTGTTCAAATAAAGTGATAAATTTGGCTCCTCAAGAGCACCAGGAAGTCTATAAAGCAAAAGATGCCATTGTGCAGGTTGTGCAGGTTGTGCAGATTTCAGATGATCTCAATCACCCTTGGTTTGGGAGACCTTGCCAGAGAGCAGCTGAAGGCAGAATGGCATCAGGGTTTGCTGAGTTCAAATCTCTCTGTTTTTTGCTGCACTGCACAGAAAGAAGTAGCCCTGAAGTACAGAGCTCGGGGTGTAGTAGAGATGGGGTCTGAGAGTTATTATTACCCTTGGTTATTAAGTAAATGATTTCCCCTTGCTCACACACACATGCACATGCACTTTTTCATTACGATTTAACATGTAATTGCAGCCCTTGACAGATTGGCATTGATTTTGTTTTTTCATAGGATGAATTAAAACATTTAAAGTAGGAAAAGATAGGAAGGAACATTGTGCCCCATTAAACTAATCAAATGCACTGGACCTAACCCCTCCACCCCAAATCCACCCCCTGCTGCCATCTGCTGCATCAAGACAGGTCATGAATGAACAAATGAGGCCAAGATAAGTGTGTGGAAAAACGAAACCAAAGCCCTTGGTCGCTGCCAAGATGCTGGCTTTGTAGCAATGAGTTTAAATTGGGGCACCAAGATCACGGAAGCACTTCTTGATCCTTACAAGAGCAAATGGTATCTTCTGCTTGCTGACTGTGTTTCATAGCTGTTGTGCAAGTTAGTTAAAAGTACTTCCCGCAGGATGGTAAAGGAGCCAGTAGTGTGAGGTGACTGAAACCAAAAGAGATGGAATCATTGACAAGAGGGTAGGTCGAGCTGAAGCTAGAGGGGAGGATGGTCTGTACAGCACTTCAAAGGCAGGAAATCCCTCCATGGCAGATGGTCAAAATACGTGGCAGCTGACTAGCTGCTTGCTCGTGGTCCTCTGTCATCTGGGGAGAAGCAAGTGACATTTACATCCCTAATGATTCTATGATCCATCCCTTCCCTGGGACATCCACTCATAGAACTTGTATATGACTTTCTTCTTCTCCACCCCGCTTCACTTCTGGCTGTTTCTGCAGCGGTATATGGCTCACGCTGGGACAGCAGGATGCTTGGAGAAGTCCTCGCTGCTGAGAAGGGTCCAGGGAGCAGGACTTCTGTGATTCTGTGAGGACAACTTGCTGTCATCAGGAAGGCCATCTCTGTGCACTGTAGCAGTGTACCTGTTGTGGCAGTTAGTCAATAGCATAGAGCTCCTCAGTGGTCGTAACCCCGCCAATGCGAAGTAGCCCTTTTCCCGTTGTAAATCATTTCAGTATTTCTGATGCGATGACGGAATTTGGCACCAAAACATGATCTAACGAAACGGTCTGAAAGGGTCTTGTGAAGACTAATTTCAGATCTCTGCATACATTGAGGTGTTAAGACGAATGTACTTTAGTTATTTAATGGGCACAGAAATTTTCTAGACTGGTTTCTAAAAATGTGACGACTCAACACATTATATCCTCCCAAATTGTAGTCTAAGTAACTCAGGTACAATTCTATTTCAGGTGGCAGTAAAAGCAAGATGAACCGTTAATAGAGACAGAGGGACCAGAGAAAAGACTTTCCTCAGAGTGATGTAGTTTTGACCACTCTTTAGTATGTTAAAATCTAACCTTGTAATTGGAATTTATGGAGGTAATTTTAATTACGGTAAAGATTGATTCTCACTAACAGTTTGAGAACTAAGGTCATGAGATTGTGGTTCCGTTGTCTTGATGCAGATGTGTTTTGGTGGCTTCAATCTTCAAGGGGTGCTCCCGCTTGCCTCTAACAGGATGCAAGTTCCTCCTGGGTTGTCTGAGTTACCTGCATTGGAAGGGACCTCGAAAGATCATCCAGTCCAATCCCTGCCACAGCAGGATCACCTAGATCCAGTCGCACAGGAACACATGCAGGTGGGTTTGGTGTATAATTCCTGTTCTGTCAGATGTGTGAATAGTTCCTAAGTAACCTAACTTAAAAAGATGTGAGTTTTAAAAAGCGCAGACAACAAATAAGAATCAGATCAATATTCAGGTTCCACCATGTTGGCTTTTTGGGGAACATGACACCAACCTATAAATAATAAAAATAAATCGTGTCGTGCAGGCTGCAGAATTTATCACCAGTATAAATTGGTTATAAATTTTAAATTAAAAGTTGGCACCCAGCACCGCTGTTGGCTAACTTAAGCTAAGCACTGTCTTTTTTGCGTGCTTAGGCATTCATGACATTGTCTCTATGGGAAATCATCCTTATGGGAACTCAGGAATAGCTGCGAACACGGTAGAGTGGAAATTCTCTTTTGAGGACTTTGTACTCCATGCTCAGTGTGGAGACGGGTAGCGGCACAAAGTCGAAAGACAAATTTGAACAAACGTTTAAATATTCCCCTAGCACACATTTACAGTATTTGCAGCTAGTCAGCCGTTCCCTAGCAAATGCTGTGCTTTGGAAACCAAGCAACGAAGGCTGTAGTAGAGAGGCTAATTAATCATACATGAGTCTCTTATTAGAGGATTTTTGTTAGCCCTGTAAGACCACAGTGTCAGCTCTACCCTGCGTACTCAGTACGTATAGGAAATGTCTACTGATAGTACTGCTTTATACTACAAGGAGGACACAGTCTGACCTCAGAGGACCCTCCAGATGGAAAACCAAAAATCTAAGCCCCTGCAGAGCTGTGATTTTGGTGGACAATACCATCTTCATTTCCTTGTGAACTGCCCATCATCTGCATACCCCAATATTTGATGACATTTCTACAGAAACAATAAAATAATTAATGACCAGGGGAAAGGAGCAGCTCTGGTGTTAATGGTCTTGCACACTTGCTTGCTGGTCAATAGGCAGATTGAGCTGCACAGAAAGAGCCTGGGTCCTTACTACTAAGACTAAAAATAATGTAATAGTAAATGTGATGTAAAATTAAACATAAATAACAGAAATCACAGAAACATTTAGGTCAGAAAAGACGTACAAGATCATCAAGTCCAACTTTTAACCCTAGTCTTATCTTTATCACTACTAAAACAGGTCTTGAAGCACCTCAACTATATTACTTTAAGCACATCCTGGGATGGAGACCCAACGGCCTCCCTGGGCAGCCCATTCCAGTGCTTCACAGCCCTCTCAGAGAAAAATTTTTTCCTAATGTCCAGTCTAAACTTCCCTTGATGCAGCTTTAGGGTCTCTCTCTCTAGTCCAATCATCGTTTCACAGAATCACAGAATATGTGAGAAGAGGCCAGAACCCACCTCTTTGCAATCACAGAACCACAGAACATTAGGGATTGGAAGGGACCTCGAAAGATCATCCAGTCCAATCCTCCTGCCAGAGCAGGATCCCCTAGACCAAGTCGCACAGGAACATGTCCAGGCGGGTTTTGCCCTCTCAGATGGTTGTAGAGAGCAATAAGGTCTTCCCTCAGTCTCCTCTTCTTCAGAGTAAAGAGCCCCAGTTCCATTTGTTGCTCTTATATTAAACATAAAAAAATATACTATTTCATATATAAAAGATCTATCTAATATATATAATCTGTCTAATCTATCTATTATCTATTATCTATCTATCTATCTATCTATCTATCTATAATTTATGTTATATATTATTTATTATATATATGAAATCTATTTAATGTATTCTGAATAAGTATATTAAATATATTAAATATGAGCCATATTTTGTTCAATTACTACAGAAACAAGACTTTAGTTAATGTTGGGGGCAAAGGAGCTACTCTGCATTGACGTGCAATGGTCTCGCACAGTAGCTCGCCAGTCTATTATATGCAGATTAAGCTGCACAGAAGCACAGTCTTGGTACTTACTAATAGTGTGACTGATATCTTGATTGTGAGATGATATAATTTTGGAGCAGCTATAAATGCTCGTGTCTAGACATCTTAAGGATTCTGTGCTGTATTGCACAGCCTTTGTGCCCTTGACGGCTTAGGGATCTATGGAGGATATAAATATTTGGAATCTTTATGAAGAGAGGTTATGAGAGGAGAGCAAAACAGACATGCAGAGAGTCTCTTCAGCTTGCACAGGAATTTATGTGACAGTGAAGGAAGTGAAGCTCTGGGAATCTCTGCTCTTTGGAGAGGTTTTCTGTTGCTTCAAGCAAGAACCCAAACCAGGGATATTCAGCAGGTGCATTACCTGAGCCGGAATGGTTTAATGCTGGTCCACATTTTAATTGTTAGGAAGGAACAGTTTGCACTGTGCAAGGCAGTGCTGTGTCCCTTCCATGGCACATTTACTCTTCAGGGCTGTAAAAAAAACAAACTTAATGATTAGGCTCGACAAATTACTCTACAAATGATGAAAACCAGTTCCTGTGTGACTGGATCTAGGGGATCCTGCAGTGGCAGGGGGATTGGACTGGGTGATCTTTCGAGGTCCCTTCCAATCCCTAATGACTGGATCTGGGGGTTCCTGCTCTGGCCAGGGGGATTGGACTGGATGATCTTTCAAGGTCCCTTCCAATCCCTAATGACTGGGTCCAGGGGATCCTGCTCTGGCAGGGAGATTGGACTGGATGGTCTTTTGAGGTCCCTTCCAATCCCCTAATGTTCTCTGATTCTGTGATTCTGTGAAAACACGACAAGAAAGGTGAGTGGGTAGTTAGTTCCATGTTTTAGCTGCCTTTCTCTTTCTTACTTCCCTGTTGGATGTTCTATAATTGTTTAAACATTTTTTCATTTTAAAGTTTCCAAAATTAATTCGAGAAGGAAAATCTGTGTCCCAGTGTCAATGAGAGGGTATTTCTGGGAAGGTCAAGTCAATTTACGCAGAAAAATGTTTCCTCTCGTAATGCAAATAAGAGAGAACACAGCAGAAAAAAAAATGGCTTCTGTTTTACACTAATTATAAATGAGCTTCAGTGGAGAATTAATATGCTTATTTGAAAATGATATCCCTTTTTTGTTTGCCTCGGAGTGTTGAATGGTAATTAGAATAAAAGGTATTCCTGCGGCGGGGCCAAATGCGCTAGCGAGGCTGTGTGACACAAGCCCCATGGTTTCCATAGTGTGCAGCCCCTAAGCATCAACTCCTATTTTCCAATTAGGAGTGACTAATGCTCCTCTATGTGTGTCAAAAATAAAATGAGTCATTTATCCCTGCAGGAAGCACATGAGCAGAAGCCACCGCTAAAGCTACGATTTTTTTAAGCAACGTTTGCTCTGACTGACTATATCTAGTGCTCCTCTTTTATTAACCAAGTAATAATGAACTTGGGATGAGGTGGGATACAGCAAACACTTCAAGCTATGCAAAACAGTTGGCTGCTGAGTAACGAATAGAGATATGAGGAAATAACAGCTCACGTTACAGAATCACTGAATCACAGAACATTAGGGATTGGAAGGGACGTCAAAAGAATGTAGTTTAGTCTTTTAACATTATTCTTCGGTCTAGAGTTTCAGGCTGTGGTCTTTATTAGAAGGAGTATCAGTGCTTCCTTTACTAGGAGAAGCAGTCACTTATGTACCTTCCTCCTTTGGATAACACCAGGGTGTGGGTTAACTGCCTTAAACAGGGTGAAATCACAGAATATTAGGTACTGGAAGGGACCTCGAAAGATCATCTAGTCAAATCCCCCTGCCACAACAGGATCACCCAGACCAAGTCGCACAGGAACATGGCCAGGTGGGTTTTAAATGTCTCCAGAGAAGCAGATTCCACAACCCCCCTGGGCAGCCTGTTCCAGTGCTCTGTCACCCTCACTGGGAAGAAGTTCCTCCTCATACTGATGTGGAACCTCCTATGTTCCAGCTGACACCCCTTGCCCCTTGTCCTATCGCTAGATGACATTGAGAAGAGCCTGGCTCTCCATCACTGCCTTCTCACATTGGCAGACCTGACTTTCTTTGCTTTGATACTTGAACTAATCAAAGCAAACCAGAGTAATGCCCGTGGGATTATAAATAATCTTAAATTGTTTCTCCTGATGAACAGAAGTCCTGCAACAGGTGCCTGAGAAACAATTGAAGGCAAACCAGACTTTCTTCTCAGTTGCTTTGCTGTAGCATGCAAAGCATTTGCTTGAAATGCACCTAGTGCCCTGAGCTTCATGAAGCAAGATGCCTTTCTGTCAGTTCATCTCCCTCCAAATTGCACTGAACTCAGTTATCTTCTATTATGTCAGCAATAAAGGAATGACAGGAGAACACAAGCACTTTGGGTAGAGAGCCTGTGCTATCAATCCTTCGCTGTGTGTCTTGCCTGCAAACAAACAATGCTCCTGAAGGCTTTTACAGCCACAGTATTTTTACACAGGCTAAAATCTCTCTGTATCACACTGTTCCCTTCAGAAAGATGACGCTTTCACACCTGTTCTGCCACTTCTATCAAGGGATTCAAAACGAAAGACCACCTAGGGATCATTACCAAGGAGTCCTAAGGAAAGAGAAACAGAAGTCAGGGGCCAATTATGTACAACTTATTGTTTAAATAATCTTATAGAACGTGAAGTGCCCCAAAGGGTGTTTGTTCTGCTTCCAGAAGCTCAGATAATGTCCTTTGAGAGAGTTAATATTGCTTCCACACTCAGGACATTCAGCTCTGGGATTCACTCATGCAATGCTGGAACTAGTGCAACGCCGCTCCATCCTTGGATTAAACTTCCTCATATGCTGCAAGCTGTGTGTGAGAAGCTCCAGTGAGACCACATCTGGAGTTCTGTGTCCAGTTCTGGGCCCCCTCAGTTCAAGAAGGACATGGAGCTGCTGGAGGGAGTCCACTGTAGAGCAGCAAGGATGATGAAGGAAGTGGAGCACCTCCCTTATGAGGAGAGGCTGAGGGAGCTGGGTCTCTTGAGCTTGGAGAAGAG
>JAOXOE010032009.1:0-47853 GCA_028565055.1 Phoeniculus purpureus
ATTTAAAACCCGCCTGGATGTGTTCCTGTGTGACTTGGTCTAGGTGATCCTGCTGTGGCAGGGGGATTGGACTAGACTATCTTTCAAGGTCCCTTCCAATCCCTGATGATTCTGTGATTCTGTGATTTTACAGTTTCTTTGGATTCAGACTACATGAGACACAAAAATTACAGGGCCAGAGCACTTAATTACTGCAAGATGTCCAATGACACTGCTGCTGCAGACGGGCATGCTTGGCGTAGCTAAAAACCACTGTGTGCACATCACATACCTGAAGGACGAGTGAACTCCTGGAAAATTCATAGGCAAAGTTTGGGAGCCACAGTTCGTCTGTTTGCAAGCCATATGTGCTTCGAGAGACATGAGTTAGTAATCACTGTGCAAATACAAAAAATCAAGTCTTTGTACCTACTATATTTAAGCAACTTCCATAATTTTCGCTAACCTAGCCTTAGTATCGAGACTCGGTTATTTAGAAGTGTAAACGTTATATTATAGGCAAGACAATTAAAAAAAGTCACTTAGCAGCATTGATCTTAGTTCCTGTGATCCACTAGGATTCATGTCCATCATAGTCTTGGAGGGGCACAATGGATCAAAGAGACAGATCGTGAGCTTGTGCCAGGAAACAAATCCAGGGATTGAAACCTGCACTGTGTAAATCCTGTAGATGTCAGCCAAGCATAGATCTTCCAGAGGATAAAATAGTAGAGCCCAGATGCTAATTTTGCTCTCGTTTGCTTCCTTCTTACCATTTAAAAATCTCTTGAGCACAATATTATTCTGGCCTTAAAAAACCCATTGAAACAAATACAAATAACAAGTGCTCATGGACTCCACTACAACTATGAAAGTAGTCGAAAATACCCAGGCTCTTCTTCACTCGTGCTCCTTCTCACAAAGATACAGCTCTTCAGGTTCTGAGCTCTCATTCCATCAGAAGTGATTTATGGTACTTTGCAGCGCTCACTCCGGTACCTACCTGCATAATACAACAGAAAGGTCTCTTGGATGATGTTTCTATACACAGCCATGGATGCTTCCTTCAGAAAGCCTACTGCAAGTGAACAACTTGTGCTAATGAGCTCTTCTTTGCTGTCACTTAATGGAATTTAAGTCTGATTTGAGAGTACTGTACACTTTGGAGAGAGAAAGGATAGCACCTGTCCTAACCTCAGGGGCTCAGCTAACTTTGGGCACCCATGTTCTAATTCACATGAATTAGTAATTACTGCCAATGACAGTGATGGTTTAATTATTGATTCACATACAAACACAGTATTTAATTTTCTGTGGCACCCCGGACACCTCAGTGCATGGTGTAATTTAGTACTCTACCAAACTGATGAGAATGGTGTTGCTTTCACTGATAGGAAACAGGGTAGAATTGATCCGTTATCATTATTCCATTCTGCCAGCGGTACTGAAAATCCTAAAGGTAATTTCACTGTAATGCTTGCCTTGCATCTGCCATGTCCACAGGGGAATGTTATAGCCTTGCTAATTTTTAATCATTGCAAGCAAAATTTCTGCATCTTCAGAGAAATTAAAAATGTATTGGGCAGTCAATTTAAAAAAGGACTTACAGATCAATAAGGTCAAATTTCATCCCTGGTTGCTGTGGTTTCATGGACCTCTGTAGCTGTCAAATAAGCCATATAAAGTTATTAGGTCCCGGTCTGCCTTTCAGCATGTGGTATGGGTGTTTCTGAACAGGAGTTGCAGATCCTTGGAAGCAAAGGTAGGCAAAGTTGAATCCAGTATTTTTCAAATAAGGCCAGTTTATGAAATGTTTTGAACATTTAATGCATTTTGTATGTCTCCGTCCCTTTTATACAATCCACTTCATTGTATTAACTATACTCAACTGCATTTTTCTCACACCTTACTTCTGTTTGTCATTTGTCAGTAGAGGTAGCTTCGATTCACCGGGGGGGAAAATCATGCTTGACCAGTCCAACAGCCTTTCATGGTGGCATGGCTGGCTGGGTTGATGAGAGGAGGGCAGTGACTGCTGTCTACCTCAACTTCAGCAAGTCTTTTGACAGTGTTTCCCATAATGTCTTCTCAGGCATTTGCTTAGGACGCTTAGGAAGTCTCAGTTATAATAGTGGATGCTGAGATGGATCAAGAATTGGCTGAATGACAGAGGGTTGTAATAGGTGGTGGGGAGTGTAGCTGGAGACCTGGACCCCATGGTTGTTCCCCAGGGGTCAGAACAGGGTCTAATCCTGTTAAACATATTAATCAATTTCCTCTGTTAATAGACAGTGTACTCTTAGAAATGAGTACAAAAACTGGGAGAAGAGACAGGTGCAGCAGAAGGCTGTGTTGCTGTTCAGCAGAACATGGACAGGCCAGAGAGCTGGGCAGAGAGGGACTGAATGAAGTTCAACAAAGGCAAATTTCCCGTGCAGCAGTGTATGTTGGGACTGACTTGCTGAAGAGCAGCTCCACAGGGAAGTCATGGAGGGCAGCAAATTAACCATTAGCCAGCAACAGGGTGGCCAAAAAGGCCAATGGTATCCTAGGGTGTGTTAAGAGGAGAGTCTGCCACTAAGTCAAGGGAAGTTCTCTTACCCTTCTACTTTTCCTTAGTGAGGTCACATCTGGAGTAGTGAGTTCTGGGATCCTCAGTTCAAAATGGACAAGGAACTACTGGAAAGAGTCCAGCAAAAGGTGACAAAGATGATAACTTTTCTCTTATGAATAAAGGCTGAGAGATCTGGGTCTCTTTATCTCGGAAAAGATTAAGATGGGTTCTTAATCAGTGCTTAGGAATAGCTTAAGGACATGAGTCAAGATGATAAGGCCAGACTGTATTCAAATGGTGCCCCAGCAACAGGAGAATGGGCAAGAAGCACAAACTGGAACTCAAGAAGCTCTGTGTTAACATGGAACGGCTTCTTTATTTGAGATGATCAGAGTGCCCAGGGAAGCTGTAGAGCCTCCTTCTCTGGAGATATTAAAAAACTATTTGTATGCACTCTGTTTTTAGCAGAGGTGCTTTGGACTGGATAATCACCAGAGGTTCTTCCAAACACCATTCTGTAAGACTCGTCGTGTATGTAGTATTGCAGTTAACCGAGCTCACTCTCTCTGCTTCATAGTCTCCTGCCTTCCTGTTGTGTCTGTGAGCAACAATTTCTCTTTTAAACATCAGCTTATCACTGCTATCACTATTAGTTTACTCTCTGAAATCAGGCAGCAGTGCAGGGCACTCCGTGCCAGACACTGGATGAACATGGAACAACGAAGGTTCGCTTCAGAGTTTACCCTGTAAGGCGACAACATAGATCGGTAGAGAGCAGAATGCGCTGCAGTGCTGAAAAAACACACTAAGGGGAAGATCTCCAAGAAATAATCTCAGAAGTACTTTTTCTAAAAATTGATTTTTTTTTTAAACAAAATGTACGTTTTTTTAAGAAAACACCTGAATGTGAAATAGCCTTAATGTAAAAAGAGATCAAAAGCAGGTATAGCTGCAACCTCGTCATCTAAAAGCAAACAAAACCTGCCTGACTTCTCACCAGTGTTTTTATAGCTTTGCCTTAGTGGTGTTTCTACAAGGCTGAGCAGAAAAAACTTGCGTGGTAGCTGTAGCAGTTCATGAGTAATTTCTCTGCTTCTGAGGCAACTCGTGCAAATCCGCCTTACATCATCAACTACAAAATCCTGCAAAGCATTTGATTTTAAGAAAATGAGACAGCTCAGAGAATCACGGATGCCTTATGTGAGAAGGCACTTCTGGAGGCCACCCAGTCCAAGCTCTGCTTAAAGCAGAAGCCACTAGAACAGGCTATACAGGGACAGGTCCAGTTATTCTTTGAATGTCTCCAAGACTGGAGACTCCATAGCCTCTCTGTCATTCTGTTCCAGTGTCTGAGTACATCCTCCCAGTAAGACAGTGTTTTCGTGTGCTTAGATGGAATTTTCTGTATTTCAGTTTGTGTCCATCATCCACCGTTCTGCCTCTTTTCAATCACGTATTCCCAATTGCGCAATTTTTACGGCATCAGGCTCCCTGGTTTCAGGGCCACTCATGAAAGCTGCTTTAGCTGCCTAAAAAACGTTGGAGGAAGGATGTTTCTCTCTCTTTATTTTTATAGCAATCCAAGTTAGACCTTTGCAATATTTTGGGGGGATTAAGTGTGACTGAGCTTCTATCTTAGAGTGGTTGCTAAGGGTTTCTCATGTCAAGATGGTGTCCTTTACTTTTTTGAAGCAGACAGTCTCATAACATTAATCACAGAATGTTAGGGATTGGAAAGGACCTCAGAAGATCATCTCAGACTAAATAGCCCCAGCTCCCTCAGCTGCGCCTCATAAGGCTTGTTATTCACACCCTTCACCAACCTTGTTGCCCTTCTTTGGACTTTCTCCAGCACCTCAATATCTTTCTTGTACTGAGGTTCTCAAAACTGAACACAGTACTCAAGGTGTGGACTCATCAGTGCTGAGAACAGGGGGAAATCACATCACTGCTCTCTCTAGCCACGCTATTGCTGGTAAAAACCATGAGGCCATTTGCCCTCTTGACTACCTGGGTGCACTGCTGGCCCATGATTAGCCACTTATCAGTCAATACCCAGAGGTCTCTTTCTGCTGAGCAGCTCTCCAGCTACTTAGACCTGTAACCAACATAGCGTTGATAGCATTGGATTGTTGCTATCCAAGTTTAGAGCTCAGCACTTGACCTTGCTGAATCTCATACAGTAGTCTTAACCCATTGATCCAGCCTGTCTGGATCACTCTTCCGGGCCTCTCCATGCTCAAACAGATCAAATCACCCGTTCAACTTGATGTCATTTGCAAATGTACGTGCAGAGGGTGAGAGTGCAGTAAGTGAGGGTATACGCAATCCCCTTTCGCAAATGATCAATAAATACATTAAACAGGAACAGCCCTGATACCAAGCCCTTGGAAACACCACTTGTGACTGGTTGCTAATTGTATTTAACTCCATTGACTATCACTTTGAGTCCACTCATTCAGGCAGTGTTTAACCCAGAAGAGCGTATGCCTGTCCAAGCCATGGGCAGCCAGTTTCTTCACAAGAATGCCATGGAAAATGGTGCTAAAGGCTTTGCTTAAGTCTGGGACGACAAGAAACACAGCCTTGCCCTCATCTACTGGGGGTGTCATCTTGTCGTAGAAGGAGATCAGGTTCATTAAGCAGGACCTGCCTTTCATGATCCCATGCTGACTGGACCTGATCTCCTGAGTATCCTGTAAACGGTGTAAAGTGGCACCGACTATGGTTTGCTTCACAGCCTTCCCTGTCACCAAGGTCAGGCTCAGGTCTGTAGCTCCCTGGATCTTCCTTCACACCATTCTTGTAGACGTGCATCATATGTGCTAATCTCTAGTGCATTAGAGAGAATCAGTTTGTAGATTCTCACTGACTGCTACCCCTTCACAAAACGCCAAGGACAGTGAGCAAGCAGCGAGCGTGTGATGCATTTCACTAATGATAAGCATTTCAATACGGAAGTCCAATTTCATTGTAGTGATTGTGCACAACAAATCACACGGAACAAAAGCTGTGTTTTCCAGTTGGCTCTAGACCATAAGGCATCCTGTCTAAAAAATCACAATATTTACCTATGCAGGTCTTTGTTGTTCATGTGAGAGACAGAAAATTACCTCTGCCCGCAGCCACTAGCTCCTCTAATATCAACCTCAGAAAATTAAATTTCGTGAGCAATATAAATGAAGTATGAATGTTTTGCAGAGTTTGTTCCATGATCCACGATCTTCTCTGCTCTCATTCAAAGCCTCCAGGGATGAAGATACAGCTAGACAAACACGGTTTCTACCCCAGAAAGACATGCGCCCACGGTAATTTAGACGTACCCAAACCACTGAAATTAGGACAGCAACCCATGGCAGTAAAGCTTGGCACAAATCTAAATACAAACAAAAATCTTTTCAGAATCAGGCTTTATGAAAGTGCTGAGGGTAACTACAAAGAGAATACATGAATAATCGTTTACACTTAGCTGTATTCTTGCTTCGCTTCCCACCCAGTCTCAAAACTGGCGCTCTGTAGGGTCTAGCTAGCAGAAGCCTGCAGAGGAAGCAATCTCAATGTCACCCCTACACTGTCTAATTTATATTTGTTATAAATAATACAAATCAGATTTTTGCAAAAGTTCCTATTCTTTGACATTTACTTACAGTTTTATGCTGTCATATAATGGCTACAGCTGGAAGGGACCTTAGAGATCATCTACTCCAGCCTCCCTGCTGCGGGCAGGGGATGGCTCTCCACTAGACTTGGTTGCTCAAGGCTTCATCCAGCCTGGCTTTGAACACTTCCAAGGAGTGGGCACCCACAATCAGTCTGGACAACCTATTCTAGAAGCTCTTCATCCTTTTACTGAAGAACTTCTTCCTTACACCTAGTCTAAACCTACTCTTCTCAGTTTAAAACCAACTCCCCTTGTTCCATTTCTAGATACCCTCATGAAAAGTCCCTCTCAGCCTTCTATGACTGCAAACATTTTGACCTTCACATTTAGAACTGGTTACACTTGAAAATGAAAACATGTTAATTACAACTTGTGCTAAAAATCACCAACTGAACAGAAGAAGTGACAATTTTAGTTTGTTTTTGAACAGAAGATTTTTGGAGGTTACACTTCCAAAGGTTTTCACCACAAATTTTGGGTCAGTGGCTGAACTGAACAGTCCATAAAGAACACAGTGGTCTTCTTTAGCTGCAAATGTTGTGCTGTTTCTTCACATTAGTGTCTGGTTTTTATGCTATTTAAGACAACGTTTTTCTCTCATATTTTTTCAGAAGACCGGAGACCTGATCCCAGGTCATACCTGTCCATGATCAGGTCATAGAAATAATTAAACTGAAAGGAAGAAAAGGGTCCCAAGTTCCTCATGACTGTTGAGAGCAATTGAAATTTACTGCTAAACTCTATGTATGAAGAATATTTACCTGCTGCAGTGGCCATTTCCAAATTACAAACCAATTCCTTTTGCATGTTCTCTGTCAAAGAGAAGCAAGAACACACACTGAAATCTTGCACCTCGGGGTGTGCACGTCTGCTAGGTCTAGTCAAAAGACTCCTCCTTGATCAGTAATAAGTGGGTGCAACCCCACTTGTTGCACTCGATGTTACAGCACTCTCGGTCTCACCTCATCATTATAGCTTCGCTTGCTCATTTTGTGGAACACAGAAACTAATTTGCCTTGCTCAGACATAATTACAGCACTCATGAAACAGGAGAGATAATTTTGAAAGGGTTATTACAGTAGTGAGATAAGACATCCTTAGAAGCGACCTCTTACTCAGAGATGTAAATGTTACAGAATGATTACGGTTGGGAAGGACGCCTTGAGCAACCCTCTTTTTACAATAAGTAATAATATAGAATAAAACTTCTATTTACAGGAAACAGGTTCTTTCAGTGCTCTGATCTAAGGTACTGTGTCAGTGTGTGTGTTTCCAGATTTATGTTCAGAAGACAGAAAGTATTTTTTAAAATCTAGCCACGGAACTGGTGTCTTCTGAGACTCGGTTCAAAGTCCCTAATTAACTCTTTTGCCTATTACCATGAAATAGAGATTGGCCATGGAGGAGAAAGCTGCTGATAAAGAACAGAAAATTCACAGATACACACTGAGATACCAACTGTCAGCTAGGCAAAAATGTGAGAACAGAAAGATGTCTAAAAGAGGTGGGGAAGGATAAAGAGCAGTAAGCTAGGAGTTGTGCAGGAAATGATACGGCGGCTGACAAAACCAAATGAAAACTGAATTTGATGAGTGGATTCGAATCCAATGGGTGACTGGTTACAAGTGGCATTTGCCAGAGCTGGTATTTGGACCAGGTAAAGTATCTTTGTCAGTGATTTGGATGAGGAAATCAGGTGCACTCTCAGTAAGTTTGCAGATGACACAGGTTGGGCGGGAGTGTTGATCTACTTGAGGGTGAGGAGACTCTAGAGAGGGATCAGGACAAGCTGGATTGATGGGCCAAGGTTAATAGTATGATGTTTAACAAGGCCAAGTGTCTGGTAATGTTCTATTTTTGCAACAACACCAGGCAAAGCTACAGGCTTTGGAAACAGGAGGCTGGGGTTGTTCAGCCTGGAGTTTTCTCAGAGGAGAAAACTCTGTCTGCAACTACCTGAAAGGAGAGTGTAATAAGGTAGGGGTTGGACTGTTCTTCTGAGTAACAAGTGGCAGGACTAGAGGAAATGGCCTCAAGTTGCTCCAAGGGAGGTTTAGATTAGACATTAGGAAAAGTTTCTTCACTGAAAGGATTTTCAAGTACTGTAACAGGCTGCCTGGGGAGGTGGTGGAGCCACCATCACCTGAGGTATTTAAAAGACATATACCTGTGGTGCTGCGGGACAAGGTGTACTGGTGACTTGGCAGTGCTGGGTTGTTGGATTATGTGATGTTAAAGGTCTTCTCCAACTTAAATGATTCGACTTTTCTATGACCTAGACAAGTGGCTGCTTCTACAAAGTGACGTTTGCACATAGGTAGCACTTCAATATGGGATTTGCACACGTGCACTTGTCCACTGCTGTCACTGGCTTGTGCTTGGCTCTTTCTTGTCCCTTTTTTTGTTTAACAGCATTTGTGTTGGTCTTTAAACAAGTATTTTTGCTTCCAGTAAGACAGAATCAAACAGGGAAGGTTACTAATGGGCGATCAGCACTACTGTGGCAATCACCGTGGGAGACAGCATGGAGGTTCAGCCAGGATGGTTTTGACTTGCGGTCAAGTAACTTGTTAGACAGCTTGTCTGGAGCCAGATGCTTTTCCAGCTGCATGAGAGCACGTGATTATTCTGCTAGAGACTGGGAATCTGCAGAGCCAGAACTCTGTCACTCCATTAAGTAAGAGTTTTTGAGGGAACCAGTCATTAATCAGGGAGTCAGACAGCAACCGGACGAAATGGCTGAGGAAGAGTAGTAGTGAGTTACTGTGTCTCCCATTCGAGAAGAAAAGGAACATGTGTCAAGAGCTATGCTGACTGTATAAAATGACCTGGACAAATTGCCTGGAGATCTTTTGCAGAATGGGGAAAAAAAATTGCATCTCTCTTCTTCCCCCGAGAGCCATTGTCACAGAACAGTGCCTGTTTATCTTCTCCTCAGCTGAAAACCCGAGGATAGAACCAGGATATTTCACTCGCTTCTATCCGTTACACAGAGCAACAGAATTAGGTAAAAAGGAAAATATTCTCTTTTAAAAACCACTGCTGTGACAGAGAAATCTGATGTGAATCTGTGAAAAGTTCAATATGTTTTATTCTGCAAGGGACAGGCTTATGCTGCTAGTGGAGATTGTGTAAAGCCTGCCTGGACAACCTGGCGTGTAACCGGGCAAACAGAGGAAGGGGTGTGCTCGAGCTGGAGTATTTAGTGTGTGTTAATGGACAATCTCTGGTGCATCATCACGCTGTTACTAACAGACATGCCGTATTCTTGCGTTGCACGTGCATAGCAGCAGTTCACCCCGACCCCTTAGTGTGCAGGAAGGGCCATAGTTAGGTGTTTCAAAGTGCGATAGTCACAAAAGCGCTCGAGGAGGCCTGGTAAAAGAGATGTCAGCAGAAGTAATCGGTAAATTTAATCAAGACCTTTAGAGGATTTGCCTAATTACTTACACTTTTGTAAATACAAGTGTTCTCATTTTCAGGTACTTCGACACTCGTACGGGGTTGGCTCAAGACAATTAGCGCTGTGCAGGCTACCTCAGAAGACAAAGCTGGGAGTGGGGAGGGATGAAATAAGGACTATCATGATGTAGGCCACATTTGTGTTAATATGCTCATTCTTTGTGTAGTGGCTGAGCCTCCCCACGTTTCCCTCTGACTGAGGCTACATCTGTGAGTACTGTGAAGCACGAAGTGCACTACTAGAGATGCCACTGTTTTATGGGGGTGAAAAAAGGGGAGAAGTTGTATGACCTGTAGTAAAAGGAGAAGGCTCACTTTGCAAAATGTGGGTTTATGCACTCTGATAAGAGTAAAGTTTATTCTGTTCTACCACTTTTGAACATCCACAAGGAATAAGCTCTTAGAAGAATTCCCTGGAATAAACAGTACACAGATTGCAATCCCCAACACAAATATCTAAACCTGCACTTGCCAAGATCAAGATACTTTGGGAGGGGGAAAAAAGCCTCCTCTATTTTAAAAGCTGCTCAAGATTATTTGCTTCTTCTCAGATTTATCTTCTGATATCACACGACTACCAGTGGCTCTAAGGGTGAATCAGCATCTCTGTGAAGCCTAAGAAATGTGAGAATACTGCTGCATTCTCTACTCATCAGAAATGGGCAGCTAGTGCTACAGATTTAACTTCCGGGAACTTCAGGGAGAACCAAAACTTAAAAAATAAAGTTTCTAAGAATTTTTGTAATTGATGTTGTCACATAAATAACTGCAGAGAAGCTCCTTTAGGTAATCTTCTTATGAGAATTAGAAAGTTTATGAAAACGATAATCTTATGTTTCTCCATCAGTGATACAACTGAGTATAGGGTTTTGTTTTAAATCTTTGCCCAGCTGATATATTTTCTTTGTTTGTCTGATCTGCAATAAATTCTTTACAACATACTTGAGTATGTTCCTGTGAAAGGAGATGGCTGTAACTCTACCTGGCAGATGTGGCACTGAGGGGCAGTGACAACTTCCTGCATTTCATAGGAGCTGCCTAGAGCAGTTGGTCTGTTAAGAGTTAAATTTAAGAGAGCTTGTGGCAGGTAGTGAGGCTGGCCTGGTCTCCATCTTTCTAAAGCTCAAAAGGGCACTAGAGCCTTACAGACACCTGGGAGAAGAGAAAGTCATTCCAGGAAGAGGCTCATTTTTATTGGCCTAGTTAATCTGTCTGTCTCTAGTTCAAGATCTTGGTCCACAAATCATCCAGCTGTGTACCCAAGATAATGCATATTTCATACTGACTGTAGCATGTTAATTCATCAAGCTAAATTAGGTCCTGCTGGATTATCTCTTGCATTAATTTCCTGAAAACCTTATTTTGTGTTAGCTGATTCATTGCAGCACACAGCTAAAACTTGTGTACATCCGTTGTTAAGATAACATTGTGATCTTTGTTCATGTGTGGTAGCAGTTAGCTACAGGACAGCCAGTAATTAGCTTAGCACCGGCAATAAACTGCTGCTGCAGGAACATGGCAGCATACCTTTCATACCTGTTTGCCTTTCCTAGACTTCCAGCCAAATGTCAAGAAAGAAACAACAACCACTGATTGCTGAGCAGTTTTTCCCACTGAAACCTCTTCCTTCAGAACACGTCAAATGAAAAAACCAAACCGCTGAACTCTCGTTAGGGCTTTATTGTCTGTACCTGAGGATGCAAAACAGCTGTCTATTGCTAGGCTAAGAAAGTCTTCCCTTTCTGAGTTTACAAGTGTTAATTGGATAAGATAAAAGGCAGTTCTAGTGGCTCATTTAAACCCAAAAGCCCAGAGGCGTTTACATTCAGGGCATTCACCCAAATAAGCTTCTCTACTGGAGTAGGGCAGGAGCAGTTTTTAGCAAGAAACGTAGTACCTATCATCAGCCGGATGGGTCAAGTACAAAAATTGAGTCTAGCTTGTTTCGCTGAAATGTCCTAGCCCTTTAATTTTACCCAATAATAGTCTTTGTTACTGAATTTAATCTTTATTTGAATGGTGGTGGTTTCTACAACAGTGACATAAAAATGCTCAGGGAGCTCTCTCCTTAGAATCAGTCTGACCTGATCATGGGCTGCAATATTGCTGTTATGGTCTCTACTAGGGTGTAATATTTTCACCTGGAAATCAAGGCTTGTGTGTAAGTGTTCCACTACATACCATGTCTTCTCAGTCTGGCCCTCAAAGGACTCTCCAGCCATGTGCTATCATTTATGAAAGAGCAAGGATTTGCAGTCTGTACTCGGCTTATTTTATCATTACCAGTTTTCTGATGAATCCATCTCCCAGTGAGTAACACGCTTGTTAGGAGGACAGTCTGTCACATGAGCAGGACAGACAGAAGGCTGCTGCTCAATTCAGGCATCTATTTTTGGCATAGTACCTTGGTAGCTGGTGTATTTTTTTCATTACTGGTCTTTGTGCAACCTCCAACGGGTAAATGCACTAAATACCCTAAGCAAGACATGATGTGAGTAATGGAAAAACAGAGGTTTGCTTTGGCAGGGCAATCAAAAAGTGTCTCACTTCCATTCCAGCTGGCATGCACGCAGACTATTTCAGGTTTGTCTCACAATGCATCTTAGAATCATGGAATCATTAGGGATTGGAAAGGACCTCGAAAGATCATCTAGTCCAATCCCTCCCCCACCACAGCAGGATCACCTAGACCAAGTCACACAGGAACACACCCAGGAAGGTTTTAAGCATCCCCAGAGAAGGAGACGTCACAACTCCCATGGGCAGCCTGTTCCAGGGCTCTGTCACCCTCAGTGGGAAGAAGTTGCTTCTCATATTTATATGGAACCTCCTATGCTCCAGCTTAGACCCATTGCCCCTTGTCCTATCATTAGGTGACACTGAGCAGAGCCTGGCTCCAACCTCCTGACACCCACCCTTCACATATTTATCAACACTGATGAGGTCACCCCTCAGTGTCCTCCAAGCTGAAGAGATCCAGCTCCCTCAGCCTTTCCTCTTCCTTCATCATCCACATTATTTGCTATTGTGAATTTTAACCAAGAGAAGTGTATTGACAAGGGAATTTGTTGAAAGCTTCTCTTTATCTTGTCTATCCTATTGCCATGACTTCAACTTCATTGAATACAATAGGCAGTAGAGCAAAATCAAGTACCATTTACCTTTGTTTCCACATATGTGAGCCAGGGTTTCACAGACACTCCTGCAGATTGCAACAACCTGCAAGGAATTTTAGACTTCAGAGAACATCTTAGCTTGAGACATTACATTTAATTTAGGCAGTGCATTGAGAATGAAACGTGTTATCTAGATCCCCGAACCTGATTTCTCAAGTTTAAGCATCCGTTTGTGAAGAAAACTGCGCAAGGTTTGTCTAAAGGGCAGCTCATTAATTTCACAATTATCAACACTTTGTAAAGTCACATTTTTTGGGAAACTTTGAGCAAAACACCCTCGGGTCTCTGAATTATGAAAGACTATAAAAAATGTATATTCCAGTGTTCATTTCAATAGATGACTTCCTTCCACTACTGAAAAAACAGCATTTCCACAAGTGTTTCCTTCAGGATTACAAAGATAAAAATCCCCGTCCAGTAGCATTAATGAGACAATAAAGCTGGTGGGTCCTGGGGCCAGGGTTTAACGCGAAGCAGGAGTGCTTTCTGAGACTATTTATGAGAAAGAGTTAGAACTGATGTTGGAAAGGCAGTGTGCAAGCTGTGTCAATCAGAGTGATACTTTCCGAGACATTTAAGCTTGCACAAACTGCTCACCTTTTAATAACAATTTACAGTACGAGTAGTGCCATATTGAGACAACCGGAATGATTCTGTGATGACTAGTGAAGAAAATAACACATACACATCAACGTGTAACTGAGGAGTGAGGGTTGCCAGGGATAGGCAGCAATGCAGAAAGCAAATCCAGTTTTTATCTGAAATGTGTTCTAATCCTTGTATAATCCTGAGCCCAGGTGGTGAACTGCATGTTGAGAGCATAAATCCAGAAGGATTATCACTGCAAAAATATTTTCAGCAATAGCTCCATCTTCAAGGAAGTGGGGTCTGGCAGGGCCAATAAACTTTAGAAGTGTGACAGCACAGTGGAAAATTTTAAATATAAATCCACCATCAAGCCTGTGCATGAGGCGCGTCACAGATTCCTCTACGAGGAACTCTTGGCTTGGTCGAATCGGATAAGATCAAGTAGGACACTGAAAATATAAAAAATCAAAAGCAGTTGTAGGAACTGCTTCTTTGTTTGGTTGTAAATTATAAATTACCGTTTTTGTTCTTTTTTTCCTCCCCTCAAGGTTTCAAGCCTAGTTTGCTAACTTAGCAGTCCTGTTGTTTCTTTGCTTGTCATGAAGGAATCGCATCTCTGCAGCATGAAGCCCGCTCAGCCTGTACCTTCTCACAGCACCTGTCGGGAGGAGAGCTTTGACTTTGCAGGAGAGAAAATGAATTTCTTAGATGCACCACTGGTACCCCTCAGCATGCTGCATCTCTGCACATACAGCCTGCGGAAGTCTTACAGATCTTCCACAAAGCACTGGCTCGAGGGACAGAGAATAACAGCTGAATTCCTTGACAAAGCTGATACCGACGATTTTGCACATGCTGCGTGGAGGAGCTACATTGTCTTTTTTATTTGGCATAGCTACTCCAAATACTTTTATATAATCTTTGAATAACCTGGCCATAACTAGTAGGAGCTTTTTCTCTGAGAGATTAAATATGCAATATTTTACAACCCACTTTAAACATGTCCCATGCAAAATTCAGGATTAGTTTTCAATATGTAATTTTCTATTTAATTTTTAACAAGTTCTTGCAAAGATTTTCGTTTTATTATCTCATATTTTTGGAATGATGAACAAATCAAAATACAAAAATCCACAGATCATTTATTTGATGTTTCATCATTAATCTAAGCTTGTACAGTGATATTTTAACCAATCATAAATTTAAACTGAGTACTACATCTGTCACTACGCAATTAGACTGCTGAGTTGTCAAATAACAAAATTGCATTGTCCTTACATAAACTTCTTGTTTCCAAGGCAATCCAGTCTCTAAGTTTTGACAAGCTGGCAGTTAACTACAGTGTGGTTTTCGTTTAAGTTTAATGTAGAGAAAACTAACATCTGAAATGATGGACACAAAGCTAAGTATGGGACAGTTACAAAATGAAATGAAAGCAAAGGATATTTTAAAAATATAAACAGAGATTCTGAAAAATCAAAAAGGGAAACCTTAGATATTAGGGAATGCTGCTGATGCACGACTCTTAATCCAATGCTTTTTATCATTAGTGAATGGACTCCATGAGTGGAATCTCCACATACTTTATTTCACTTCTTGCAAATCTACTCCCAGCAAGGTTTAGAAATAATGCAAAATGAATTTTACATGAAAAAGAAATTAAAGTAATAACTCATTTGGGAGGCAGGGAAATGGACAAGCCTCATTTGCTCTTAAAGGAAATCCATTCCATTGATCTAGCATTTAGAGTCAGACAAAAAGTAAAAACATATAGATTATAGAACTTCAAATGCAGGGGCTTCTTTTGACCCGCATTGATTTTCAGTTTGTGGAACAGATTGCACTTAACAAACAAACAAACAAACCCCCTAAAATTAAGTTATACGTCTTCAATGTATTGAGAGCTTTTTGATCCACATCATAAACAAAAACCACAAAATGTCAAAACCAAATAAACCGTCAGAAATCAGCAAAGGAAACAGTGCTGAGTCTTCACAATGCAAGTCTTTGCAATATTTGAATTTCCCTTTTTCTTACCCATACACGAGGGGAACTACCATCTCCGCGCTGCGACTCTTTCACTGTGCTTTTCCAAATTTTCCATCTTTAGAATCTGCGTTCTCTCCACTGCTTTCTTTCCCATCCTCCTCTTCTGCTGTCTAAAAGTTTTTCGTGTTTTGACTCTGAATCCGGGTTGCTTTGCCTGCTACAAGGAACGTGAAACAATTCCTGTGTGTGTGCACGTGCACACGCAACTTACTGGAGCTCTTCCCTCAGGTAGTGAATACGGACGTCCCATGGTTCAAGACAGATTAAAAAAGGCAAAACTGTACATAAAATTAATCAGATGTAGTTAATCTGAAAGATTTTTGTCTTGAAAGAAAATCTCTTCCAATACCAGATCTCTTTGAATGCCCTTTCTTGACAATGAGCTTGTTAATCGATCAAGATGATAATGATTGTTGCTGTATTTATTGTTTCCTCCCAAGTCTCTATGGCAATACTTTGGGACACCATTAACACATTTTTCACAATGGGTGAATACTGTACAACTATTCATTTATTAAAAGAGTGCATGGCTATAATACCAAATCAAGATGTGTCATCACGTTCTGTAATAGCACATAATATTTCTGTATTCCTCTCTCGTATCCCTTCATGCAGTCCAATGTTGTCTTTGCCTTTTTTGGACTGCAGATGCCTGTTGAAATGTTGTCTCCATTGCTTGCTGTTCAGGGCTTGGTAGTCTGCGGGGGCCATGTGTTACCTTGGCTTGGACTGCTATGCCACTGCTGTGCCTCTTGCTTATTCCGTTTAGCTCATTCACAGTTCAGACATCTGAAATTCAAAAAGGATGCATCGTACGACAGTTGAAGTCAGGAGGTGGCTGTGTTGTGCAGACACTAATGTGAGAACTGGTGTGAAAATGTCAGTGGGTCTGGCTGCTGCACATTACCTTCTTCCCCCCAAATGAAGTAATTGGCAAGCAGTATTCCAGTAGACTGCTATTTCGCATGTAGTATCATTCTTCTTCTGTGTCACGGGCTTTCAAACAGACTAAGAATTATTCATGAGGCAAACATCTGGATTTACATAGCAGCCAGTAATGCTGTGTAATCTGCTCTGGCATGGAGAATGGACATGTGCAGTATAGAGTTAACAACCCTAAATCAGAACCGTGTGAGGGGCAGGCTATTGCCACTACACTGTCCATCCAGCTGGAAAAATAGAATTTAGGAAGATAGTTACAAAGAATTCTAGAAATTTTAAAGGAAGGATTATATTGGCTGCTCACTAGCACATGGATGGTATAACCACCTTCGCAGAACCTTGTGTCTAAAGCCATAATAATCTGTGCTATGTTTCTGGGACTCGTTTATGAGTAAGGCATTCAAATGAAGCAAAAGAAATACCAATACAAAAGAGCAGCATCTGATAGGAAGGTAAACAAGAAGCATACAGCGTTGCTAATGCATACTATTATCACTTACGTGTGGTTCAGTGTAGCAGAACTGTCTGTCACCGTGCAGAGTCAGGAACAACCAATTGTATTGTCTGTGGGAAACCATCGCTACAATTCATGTTACACAAGCAGTGGACGGATCAGAGAAACATCTCACCTAGGAATAAGAGGGAGGTAAACTCTGTTAGAGAAACCTAAGATCTCAGATTATGCTAGGTTTTTGTATATTGTTGTGCATTTAGGTGCTCATTTAAGTACACAGGAAATAGATAAGAAAATAGCTTTTCCATGAAAGGGGGTCAGTAAAGACAGAGGGATGGAGCTCTTTGCACAAACTGCCACCATCCTTTTTCCCATGGTACGTACCGAGCAAGATCCCCAAACATACCTCACGATCCCACTTCTTTCAGAATATCAAGCTGTTTTCTGGGTATTTGGGTTGCTTTGGTTCTCTCTGGAGGAACCAGAGCTTAGCAAAAAGTGTTGTGCAAAAGACAAAGGAAGCAACGCTTGCCCTTTAGAAGCCAAAATCTTGTGAAGTCAAGTGAACTAGCTGAAGGCTCCTGACTGCAGCATCTTCTCCATTTAGTTTCTTAAAAAGTCTGATATTGGTATGTACTTGTGAGCTAAAACCATTACAATAACCACACCTCAGGTAAAGGATGTGTATAGTGACATGCAGCCGTCATATAGCTTACTCTAGTCCAACCCACTCCTCTGATGTTTCCAGTACCAGAAATGCTGCTTTTGCTGCAGACATTTCAACCTCCCAGCAAAATGGTGATTTGCCCAGGAACTACACTGCTCTGCGTTCTGGGGAGGCTGGCCAAGAAGGTATCAGGCTCTTTTTTTCCTACTGGAATAGACATGAAAGGCAGAACAGATTGAAAACAGGGATTACAGATACAATGGAAGTTTTCTATAGCAGATGTCGATTAGATGAAAAATGCCTGCTGAGGTTGAACAAATAACAGCATTTTCTGGCTTTTATTTTCTGTAGCTGGAAAAATGTGATTGCTAAAACGTAACACATTGTTATTAATTGTTGTCCTGGTTTCAGCGGTATCTTTGGTTGACTGCAGCTCCAGAAATGTTAATAGAAAATGATGAAAGGGATAATGAGGCACTGGCACTTCAGTGTTTCTCGCTGATATCATAGAATGGTTTATTGATCCCATTTAACTCCTAAACGGCTCACATTATTAAATTGCCAACATTCAGGCTAGAAATTCGTTTAAACGGTCAATCAATGCAAAATTAGGTCAAGATTATTAGTGACAGACTGGATAGGCGGACAAATAGATCAACAGAGAGAAATAAAGATAAATCAATCAGAAGTTTAGACTAAATGGAAAAAGTAGGTCGACTTTATTTTGTCTTTCTTAATTACATACCCACTGGCTTTTTCTGTGGGGACTTGAAATCTTGAAGTCTATTTCTACACTGCATAATTATAATTCTGAGATCTGACTGATCATGTCAAGTCTTGAAACAGAACAAATAATGAGAGCCAGGCACACTGAGATGTTGAGCCATCAAATTACATTAGTAAAGTCACAGCTTAATGGAATCCTCTACTAATTCCACCAAGCTTAGAGATGAAGAACACTGAAATTCTTTTAAAAAAGTTTAAAAGTTCAACGTTAATTAAACAAACTTCTCATAGATCTGTTTAGACTGGTACATAAAGTTAAATTTGAACTGTTAGATTAGGCTGATTATAAGTTGACTACCCGTTTTCTAACATGTCTCAAGAAACACGGAGCCCTAGTTTAACTAATACCCCCAATATAAAAGACTCCTTTTGTTGCTGTGTAATGTCACACCAGTGAATAGAGCGTGCTGTAGTATCTAGTCAAATCTTCACTTTCACAAGCTGTGTCTGATCTACTCTCAGTCACATCCAGAACAGGTTTTTTTGGCCTCATTAGCCAAGAATAGGCCAGATTCTTCTTAATGATCACTAGGGATCACTCAGATTTCTGCACAAACTAGGACAAGCTATTTCACTTTTCTGTGCCTTGGCTTTCCTGTCTAAAAACGAGGACATTGATTTTTGCCCTCTTTTCTTTGCATGAATTGTGTTGCTGGTGAAGGCTACTGTTTAATGTTATAGAGAACAGTTGTTTTATTTTCTGTTTTCCTATAAAAATATCACTTCAGGTTTGAGTTTTAAACTCCTGTTAATAATATTAAAAGTATGTGCCAGCTGTTGGTTACAGGAAGACTCTTGATTTTACTGCTAACTAGTCAGATTTAAATCTGTGTTGTGGGCTATGACAACATTACCTCTTGCAGGGTTTCTCAAAGCTCCTCTCTAAAGTATATCTGGGCATCTTTATGTCTCATTATCCACCTCCAGGTGCCCCCACAGGTATAGCCTGAAGAATGAACAACCTATTAAATACACAGTGAAGTTTGAGAAACATATGAGCAAGAAAATTTCTTCTTGTAGCAGAGGATTAGACTTCATGAGCCAGGAATTTCCATGAATTCTGTGAAAGCTGAGATCTCATCCACTCTTAATCAGAGATACAACCTTTCCTTGTGCATTTATGAGTTATATTGCTGAATATATTCTTAACTCTCTTTGTTATCTTTTTGAAATTTGCTTTCCTTGTCGTTTTTAATTCTGTACCTCCCAATCCTTGGTTCTCTACAGCTTTGCACTTGCTTACGCTAGCAGTTGCATCATTAGAGCTGATGAAAACATACTTAAGTGTATTGAAGGACAAATTTATTGAAGTCACTCCTGGAATGCTCACACAGCCATTTCATGCTGAAGTTCCCAATAGTGCAGAAAACAACCAGTTAGTAAACCATTTCCCAGTATTTCTGCAGTACATTTTCAGCTGCCATTTGCCCTTCAAATCTCAAATGCTGACCTCTCCGACCAAAGTATTTTCTCTTGTTTTTCACATACTTCAGGGGAAATTGCAGTTACATCACTTGCTGTTCCAGACTGCTGTGCATTTTAAGGCTGCAGAATTCTTCTACCTACAAACAAAAATCAATGTGTATATGTCTTACAGCAGATAAGGGCAGCACTGGATCCTTCTCGTGATGTGTATAATTTTAGGTGTCTAGTCTACAAGTCTGATTACAGCAGAACAGATGTCTTTCTCTAGACAGACTCCTTACCACCCTTTTCAACTCCCACTGGAAAGTCACTGTTTATTTTCTCCTCACCACCCACTCAGGCTTCATGCGCCTCAGCAGCTGCTGTGAAATTCTCCCCTTGATGCTAATGCATAACTCACATCTGCATTACTCAGAGTATACATGTAGAAGCAATAAGAGGGGAAATATACCCTCTCATGAATTTGGAAGCTCCAAGAACATCTAAAAAAATTGTGTTATCCTTTCCTTGACTGTACTATTAAAAATAAAATAAAGCATCTCGAACACACAGGACTCGGTTCAAGATGCTCAGACATCTGAACTAAGGCAGGTTCATTTTTCCCTTGTTTATCTGGTGATGTTCATGTCTATCTAAGAAACAAACAACAAACAACTACAAGGCACCCCGGAGAATATTTTGGCTCAGCCATGCTAAACTGAAGCGGGAAGTATCGTATGCAAACCTTACGATGAGGCTTCTCTCAACCTGTCATACATCATGCCTATTGCGTGTATTTACAGTAGCTGCTGAGCACTGAACTGACTCCACGAGATACCTAAGGGAACTACAAACAGTGTAAGGGGTGACAGAGCACTGGATGGGGCTGCCCAGGGGTGTTGTGGAGTCTCCTTCTCTGGAGACATTTAGAACCTGCGTGGATGTGTTCCTGTGTGACTTGGTCTAGGTGATCCTGCTGTAGCGGAGGAATTGGACTGGATGATCTTTCAAGGTCCCTTCCAATCCCTAGTGTTGTCTGGTTCAATAAATTGCCACTACATGCTGCAGGGGTTACAAGAGAAAAATTGCAAAGGTGATACACGCTTTCTTAATTTTGAGACAAAGGTACCAGTAAAGGAAGATGAAACAAAGAAAAAAATGTATTGAAAATAAAAATATTGTACTGAAAAAATTAGAGTGACCAATGTCACAAGGCAGATGAGCTCATCCTGTTTTACCGAGAGAGTTATATTACTACTAGCAGACATATGAGTGTCCAGATACCTTTCTCAGTGATTTGAGGTAGAACAGAAAATAAATTCTTAATGTATCATACTCAGAGATTTTCAGTCGTTTGTCCCAAGGTACCCAGGGGGCTTGAACCCAGGACTTGCCCCTTCTGTGCATCTCTCATTTTTGACCACACTTGTTCAATCCTAGCAAAGTTTTTATTAGAAGAATTAGCACAGTAGAAACACAAGTTCAGGGCATCCAGTTATGTCAGTTAGTCTCTTAGACAAAAAGAGAAGAGGAAGGAAAAAAATTCAAGAAAATTTGTGTGGAAATTGAAACAAAGGAGTTACTGGATATGAAAACTGACCCACAAAAAATCTGACACACTATTCCTTTCTAGACAGAGTCCTAATTACGTAACGATATTTTACACCAAGTGTATTTACAAGAATTAAGGAAAATTGCACTTAAGCAGCACACGTGGAGAGCAGCTGAGACATGTGGCTGTTGACCTAAGAAACAATTTGCCTATGGTCATGCTGGGAGCCAGTGAAAAAGGCAGAATGAATATACAGGTCCATTAATTCCTAAACACTAGATCCTTCCACTTGGAAACATAGTCACTTGGAATGCTACTTTTACCGACTTTAAGCCAACACTTTTTGGCACTGCCCTCGGCGTTTTCTGCTCTACTTTCCAGCCTCATCATCTTAGCTAAAGAATTTCTCAACCAGATCTTTAATTTTAGATATTAACAGCTCCTTATAATTTTTCTCTTCTTCGTTAATTTGATTTACTGGTGTTCAGATTATAAGATTGTCTTGCTCAGTTTCCATTTGCCTTTTACAGATTCACAGAACATTAGGGATTGGAAGGGACCTGGAAAGATCATCCAGTCCAATCCCCCTGCCACAGCAGGATCACCTAGACCAAGTCACACAGAAACACATCCAGGTGGGTTTTAAACCTCTCCAGAGAAGGAGACTCCACAACCCTCCTGGGCAGCCTGTTCCAGTGCTCCATCACCCAGGAACGTATCCAGGTGGGTTTTAAACCTCTCCAGAGAATTCCCCTACAATCAGTGCTCTGGTCTCTACCAAGAGACCAAGCACAACAGGTAACAGGCTCTGCTCAAACATAGAAGACTTTGGTGTCAATGCTCATCTACTTGTTTGACTTGAAAATAAATTCAGCATGAAAATCAATTCAGCATGAAAATAAAGACCAGTGGGACGGTCTCAGACGTCTCCTACATCTGCTTAACCCAAGCGACTTTAGCAAGCATCTCGTAGTTCAAATGAGGGCAGGTTTGGTTACTCATCAAGACACTTCCCTTGCCTTGTGCAGCATAAAATCGAAGACCTGTTATTGGAAAACTGGTTAAGAGGCTGACGTTTGTAACTCAGTGCCAACACACGGCTCGTCGCGCTTTCCTCCATGCGGCCATATACAGAGCAAAATAACACATCAAAGTGACACAGGCAGCACAGCAAAAATATGTCTACAAAGCCTTGTGCCAGCTGGTTCTCCTATATGGTTTAGATTAGAGGCCAGCGAGTGCTAGGGCTGGACCACCACAGGAGAAACAGCCAGGGGACACTGCGAATGTTCCCATGCACGGCATTAGACAAACACCTGGGTCAAATTAATCAGGGCTTTCCACTGTGAAAATTCACAGGGTTTAATGGGCTTCCCTTACCTGTGAAGGGGTGGTCTAGTTATGGGGCTTCTGTACAAAGTCTGATGGCAGAGGAGCAGATTTCAGGTTTCTCTGTGTTAATGGCAAAGGTCAGATCCGATGGTAAGAAGCAGGTGGGAGGTAACGTACAGCAAATGTTGGAACGATCTTCTGAGGTCCCTTCCAATCCCTAAAGTTCTGTGATTCTGTATGGACTCCTCAGTTTTCCTTAATCTTTGAGCTTTGAAAAGCAACCTAGGTGTCACTCAATCAGTTTTCAAAAGGAAACTCTTCTTATGGCTATGAGGGAAGAGAGTGAAGTGCATTTCTACTGCGTTCTGCAGGAATAGTTTGTTCTAGAGCAAGATAACAGTACCTGTGTGATGCTTCTGTATAATCAGTTTACAAGATTCCCCCCTATTTATATCCCAGACAACTCTAAGCAAAACCAATTAATTACAGGCAGGTTCTCTATCTTCTCCAAGTTTTGTCGTTATCTTCCTTTGATGTTAAAACACCAGAGAGAATCATGCTGCCCTTAGAGCTTCTCCAGCAGAACCAGTAGAGAGGTGATGGGGACCCACCCATTGAGCAAATAAAAGCCTGGGTGCATCGTGTAGTTTTAAGAATACACTTCAAATACATCAACAGTCCCACTATCTGCCATGCATGAAGAGAGGTAATCAGCAGGTTTCCTAGCTCTAATGCTGCAGTTAAAATAGCTTTGGATTAGGGTTTGTTTGTTTGCTTTATCCATGCATTAGTCTTTGATAACGACGCTACGAACGAGACTGTGCTTGTCTGCTATATGGAGATGGATGAACTGGCTGCCTCCAAAACAAGGCCAGGAATTTGACAAGATAAAGTGAGGGGAATCAGCAAGTAACTGGCATTTTTACAAGGCCTCTTCTACACTGTTAGTATCTCTGAAGGTGGTTGGACTGCTAGCTGGAGCAGCTTCCTCGCTGGGTGCTTGCGTTGCTGAAAGACCAGTGAGTTCCTTGGTGTTCTCAGCTGGCTCCTTCAACAATACAAAGGGTTCATAAAAAGCTGAACTGTGATGTACTGTTACTGCTGTGCCTGTAGTGATGACAGTCTTATTGCTATACGAGGGCTTTATTGTTACAGGTAAAGCCAAAGCCTTCACAGTGAGGTTTAGTACCTACTAAATATTGTACGTAATATGACTTGGTCTAGGTGATCCTGCTGTGGCAGGGGGATTGGACTAGATGGTCTTTCGAGGTCCCTTCTAATCCCTAATGACGGGACGTAGGGGATCCTGCTGTGGCAGGGGGATTGGACTAGATGGTCTTTCGAGGTCCCTTCCAATCCCTAATGACTGGATCTAGGGGATCGTGCTGTGGCAGGGGGATTGGACTAGATGATCTTTTGAGGTCGGTCCCTCCAATCCCTAATGTTCTCTGATTCTCTGGTTTGCATTCATGTCTGTCTGTTAGTGTACCAGACATAAGATTTTGCTCTTCATTCCTAATTTTAAATGAGCTGACCCTCAACCTAGGAGTTCAGACTCACAGAACATTAGGGAGTGGAAGGGACCTCAAAAGATCATCCAGTCCAATCATAGAATCATTAGGGAGTGGAAGGGACCTCTGAAGATCATCCAGTCCAATCCCACTGCCACAGCAGGATCACCTAGACCAAGTCACACAGGAACACATCCAGGTGGGTTTTAAACGCTTCCAAAGAGGGAGACTCCACAACTCCCCTGGGCAGCCTGTTCTGATGCTTTGTTACCCTCACTGTGAAGAAGTTCCTTCAGATATTTATACGTAACCTCCTATGTTCCAGCTTGCACACATTGCCCCTTGTCCTATCACCAGATGACAGAAAGAGAGTTAAACTATATGATCTCCAGAGGTCCCGTCCAACCCCTACCATTCTATGATTCTATGATACTCAATCTTCCATTCAGGCAACAGTAAAAGGAGGTTAAATATTGTCTGGAGTATTCAAATCTAGATGCTCCAGTGTCTTTTCTCTTAAGCTGCCTTTGCCCAATAGACCAATGTGGAGAGAGTGGACTCATTAAAATACTGTGCATTTGCCAGGTGGCTTCATTTTGTTTTTCTTAGGGACACAACCCTTCCCTGTTTAAACTCCTGGGAGCATCTGGCATGGAATAACACAATTCATTTTGGTAATGATATCAGAATTTGGCCTGGAATCTCCTTGGTGACTACACATACAAATATATTCAATAAGTCTGCGGGGCTTTTTCTCTTAGTCCCACACCAATTCTTTATATGTCTTACAATGACAAACAAAAAATGCAATGTCAGACAGCTCTCCATGAGAGATTTTATGCAACTTGCATAGCCTCAAAGTCTCTTCTCTCTCCATCTGTAAGAAGTTAAGTAAGAAATTTAAAAGAAAAAGGAGTAATTTTAAATGCCCTGTTGAGATTCAGAGTACTTTTTCTCCTCTGTCTCACTCTGCTTTTTCCAGAATGATTTCTGAAGGGATGGAAAAAAAAAATCACTTAAAATACACTTTTGGTCCTGGCTCAAGTCCCCACTACTTCCTCATTCCTCCAATGATAAAGACAAAAACCACTTAACTGGGCTCTTTGTGACAATTCATGCTTCTCCTTTCTCTCATCTACTTTCATGCTGCAGGAGGTAAAAAGGCTTGAAAGAAACAGTTTTGTTGATGCAGCTCAGTTTCTCTCTCTTTGCCCTGTTGGTGATTTCAACTGATTTGGTTTTGCAAGCGTCCTCCTTCCTGACAAAATAAATCTCATGGCATATGATATCATATTAAAGATCTTGAACTCAGTGTTACCTTATGGCTTCCATTGCATTAGCGATTGCTCTATGTGGGAGACATTTTGCAATGACCCGGTAAAGTAGCTGGCGTGTAATTTTCTGTTTCCTCTTTATCGCAAAGATTTATCAAGATACTAAAAATATTTAGACTTACTCTTCATTATGCACTGAACCTTTGGCCAGAAGCAAATTCAAATTTGTGAAACTGTATAAAGGCCAAGATTTAAGTGAACTGCTGTAATGATTCTATCACTGTAAAGGTGAGGCAAATAGCACAGTGCAGAGGCTGGACTCAGGACTGTGGGGCTCCCTTCAGTTGCCAAGGCAAAGTATCTGCTACCACTGAACTGCCCTCACGTATTCTTCATCCCCTCCAGCTGCCAGTCCAACAGACTCCAGGACTCTGTAGATCTGCACTCCATCTGCCAGCAAAAACATGTCCCAGATACTTTTGGGGCATTAGGGGGCATAAGATGTTTGAGCAACCTCACTGAGCTCTGAGATTTTTCCATCTGTCTTTGAAGCATCAAACTCTTCATTGTAAAGGAGAACTTAAATAAATATGACTAAGAAGTGTAAAGAAATCTCCCTTTCTGCTGCTTATGTTTACATTAGAGTGAGAGGAAATTAGGAAATATCACCAGAAAAAAAAAATTGCAGTAAATTGGATTGACGTTATTGGTAGTAGAAGAAGGAATAGAATAGAATATGTTCAGTCAGTTTTTTCCTTTTTGTTGCAGTAGTTTAAGCAATACTTGTTGTTTAACTTAAAAACCAGTTGCAAACAGTTTATAATATAATAAAAATCTGAATCAACATGATAATTGAATTGAGATGCTCCACATAACATTCATGCCCCCTCAAAGCCTTGTGTAGTGAAGTTTTCAGTGAAGACAGTGTTTTAGAACCAACCATACTAAAGAAAACTTTTCTGTGCCATACAGCCTCATTGGAAGGAGAAAGTTGTGAAGGAAAGTGTGTGTGAGAGAAATATCTCCACTGAAAGGAAATGCAAGGCACCCAGGAACCATATTCTGGGAGCAGGACTTGAACAGCCGTGAGACCTTTATCTGAGAGATGTGTGATGTGGCACTGTAACCAACACAGGACCAGAGTAGGTCAGTGCCAAACTGTCCTCTCTTATGGCTTCAATCAAGGAATTAACATTGCTAGCTGGTTGGAAGCTTGGATTTTTGTTCTTGGTATAGAGCTGCTATAACAGAAAAACCCAAGACAACTTGCTAGAGGTCCAAGGTTGCTACAGTCATGTACTCTTGTTTTATAGGGTTCCCAAAGCGGTCTCTGGGGCTTGTCCAGGTAAGACGTGCACAGCCTGCACAGCCTGGCACAGACACTGTGTCCCAGCTTTCTATTGCTACAATAGGCAGAAAAAAATCAGCTCCCATATATTTTGACTGAGCCAGTTGGGATTCTAATGAGTATATCTAGCACAGCAGCCCTGGCGCTCTACCAGCATCAGGAATGTAAAGAATTATGCATATGTGAAAGAGGGTAGTTTGTCATATATTTTTGGAAAGTAGTTTAAAAGCTTGGCTTTAATAATGGGCGTGTTGACAGCAACTGGGCTTTGCTGGCCATGTCCCTCAGATATCAACCACTCTAGAATCAGAACTATTTTGACGTCAAAACAAAACAGGCTATTTACTTTTTGAAGTTAAATTAAATCCAGAGAGCATGATGCCATTACAGAGCTGGAGTCCTAGGCTGTTTTGTCCAAATGAGCTGAGCAAGCTATAAGTTATGAACAACCCCATAAAATGGAGGGGCCAGGTTTTGTTCCTGTGGAAATGAAGAGCAATATCAGTTGAAAAAAAAGAGTGCTTTGGACCAAAGATGCTGAGAAAAGCAGCACGAGAGAGTTCTGCACAATTCCTTCAAACATTGCTTGCATTCCACTCATCAGTGCAAATGGGATTTCTGGCAAATAATTAATTCTTCAGATACTGGTATAATAAAAGCTTACTCTTTACAGTGAATTGAATCAGTTACTGTTGCTCTGAGTTTAGGTGGACGGACTCTCCTGCTCTTTGGTGGGCTATAAAATTTCCTTGGGGATTCCCATGAGATCTTTGTAAAAGAAAGTACCTTGGAGACAAAGAGACGTGGCAGATTCCTGCCGTTTCTTTTACCCTTCCCAGAGCACATTCCTCTTCATCACCTGATGGAAGTATCATCCCTTCTGCCATACTGTTTGCTTGTTCTCCAGTCAGGCACTCTCTTCACTTGCTCTGGTGTAGCTGCCATAGGTTCAAATTAAGAAATTCCCTTTGCTAGATAGCTAACTCACAAGAATCACTTTGGGACTCCCTCCAGACCCAAATATTGTCTCCATAGCAGTGTGTGTTGGCACAGTGCAGGACATCGTGCACTTTGAGGACTTTCTTCCTCTCCTGACAAAAGTTGTGGAAACCAACTGGTGTTGAAACCAAAATACTTGCATATTTGGCCAAAGGTATTTTAGAAAAGTCTCCCCAGAATTAAAAACATTAGTTGTGAGTCTCCCCAAATAAGTGCTTTTGGAAAGACTTGAAAAGAACAAATGAGGGAAACTGAAGAAGATGCACTGACTTCACAGAAGCGTAGCTTGCTCGGGTCCTGTTCAGCATCAAGAAGTGTGAGTACAAAGTTTATTTCATATATTATCTGTATAACTGTCATGGCCATTGTGGAGGTAATGAACAATGACAGGTAGGTAACATGTCGTATAGTTTGAATTAATGATAAATGCCACCAGACTGATGACTCAGAAGAGAGGGTCTCCACACCAGTGGCCTCTTGCAGGTCTGTGCTCATCTTTTGACTGCTCCATTTGGTCAGTGAAGAAATCTCAGACTTGGCTTTATGTTTCTGCTGAGAGTTGCTAAAAATTTAAAGTTGAGTAATAGAGTCCAGATTCTTTAAAAACAAGTACGTGGCTGCCTGCAAGCTCAGAAGATCTAGAGGAACCGCTTGTCGGTATAATGGTTCTTAGTAGTTAAGTGGTGCAACAACAGATCCTGTAGGTCTTTCATCCATCCTTTCATGTGCTCTGTAAAGCTTCCAGGATCCTTTATGGATTTCATTTTTAAACTTTCACAGGGATTCAACTTAAGAAATCCAGCCTTATTCTCTGTGACAGCAGAAGAGAAGATGCACAAGAGTATTTTATAAACGTGGCATTAAAAGCTGTTTTGTAGGTTACAGCAGAGAAGTTAAATTTTGCAGTATTCGGTCGGAATTTCAGGACAAGGGCAGAGGATAGTTGAACAAAAATGCTATTGTTTCACTGGGAAGCAATTAAGCTGGTGATGGCAAGCCTCAAGTGAGAATGCTGCTCCTCAGTGAGCTATAATTACTTGCTATTTGCCAAAATTGCCATTAGAATAAGAACGCTGTCATGACTGAAAACCCTAATTACCTAGGATTTGGAGGTTTGTGGAAGCTGTTGTGCTTCCAAAGGGCTAAGTACACTATTAATACAGGTTTTAAATTGCAATTAGATGGAAACATCCCACAAGTTTTATATGATCATAATGGAATAATTTTTCTGTCTGAATTGGACCCACATTGCACTGTTTTCTTTCTCTTCCATGGGCCATATGCTTTCACAGTGAGAACAAATTTCTCCCTTTATATGGGTGAGATCATGAATAAAAATGAAGTGTTGGAGAAAGAAAAAGAAATGTGGCTACGATTACACCGTGTTAATGTCCACAGTGGACAGATGAAAGCAATAACACAAGGCTGTTACTGTAGTAATTATAAAACCAGAATTTGTAATGATTTAAAAGCTAACTTCATAAGAAATATAAGAGCAACACGCCCTGGAGAAGGTTTCAATGGAAGAATCGAAAACAGATTAATATTCGGTTTCTTGAGAATGTCTATGAAGGGATTTTTATTTGCAAAATTGAGGGACCCCAAACTATGGTACTTAGACATTCAGCTTGTGATTTGAATTCAATTCCCTGTGTAGCCGTGGGTGAAGGAAATAGTTGTGTGATTCACACACTTAGAGATGGGGAATGACCTATAGGCTTCAAGAACACTAAATGGTCCTGGATATAAAATAAATACTATGCCCATCAGCTTTTAGATTATAATGTAATTATATGTTATGAAAGATGCCTTGAGGGTCTCTGAAAGTTGCTTCACATTTAAAGACAAGGCTGAGCAGAAAGGAGACATGGAATCTCTAATGGGTGGGAAATCGGGTAGATGAGAGGAAAACCCACTGAAAAAATGGTGATAATGCTGTGGATGGGTTTATAAAGTCTGATGTAGAGAGGACTAGAAGAGGAGGAGGTTTACCAAATTTGAACTTAACAGTCTGACTCTCCTCTCTGGTACTGGGATGTCAGTAGATTTATACCCTTGTAATTCAGTGAGAAAAGAAATTGTGCTTTGATAGTCACTGGCACAATTTTATATGGTTGTAGTGAAGTCCTCTCTAACAGAGATGTCTGAATTAGAACTGAATATTTTGGATTTTCTTTGAAGAAGGCATTTGCTCACTGAGAAGCTCCTGGGCAATAACATAAGGGCTACTATAAATCTCACAATTTGATGAAGTTCAATAACACTGCCATCTTCACTGCAAGACAGACAATATCTAAAAATGTACATTAGCTGCAAGATAGCGTGTAATTAATTGTTTCCTGTGGATTTATATCTGTGTAACTTTGAAAACACAGTTTGATACATATTCAGTTTTAAAACTATGGATTTAATTGGTAGATCAAAACTACCTTAGTAAGCTGCTCTAAACCACTTCCTCAACTCATCACCTTCACCTCTTAATTAGAGTAATTAATTCTTCATTAACAACACATTATGTCTATATTAACATTTTATTGTGTTGCTTAGTATTCACATAATTAAAAATTGATAGTCCTATTCATGTTTTTATTAATCAAAGTTTAATTATATATTTGGTTTTTATTAATTTCTAAGTGCAGATAGGAATGATGTTTCTTTAGGCTGTGGGCTCAGAAGGATTGAACTTCTTCCTGGGCTCCAGTAACCGAAGTAATCCACTTTTCTGGCACAAAGTAAATTACTGATGTCTACGGGAATTGTTTTGGGAATAGCACTGAGGGAACACTGTTAATTCAAGTGTCTTGTTTAAAACATTCATGGTGAAAGGTTTTGAAAATTGGAAATTGGAATAATTTTGTTTTAGTCTAGCAGAAGACGAAGAGGAAAACCAAAAGAAGTAGTGAGCACAAGACTCATATTTCCCTCTTGCACAAAATAAAACCTTGTTGAATAGGAAGGATCAGTAGATCACAGATGCACCACTGTCCCCAAGGTAAAGGCCATCCTGGGGAGAGCAAATCTCTAGGCTTGTCTAGCTGTCAGTAAAACAGATTTCTACCTGAATGCCTGGATGGATGGTGAAGAAAAGATAAAATAACCCTATCAAATGTGAGTCAGAATAGGGTACGGAGTAGAACAGCGTATGGCAGTCCAAACGTGCTGCAAATGCAGAAAAAAACATGTTAAGGCCACCTGGCCCTTCTCAGAGCTCTGAGAACTCTGAGTGCTTTGTTGTGTTGACAAAACCTACCCACAGAGCATCAGTGCCAGGTCCCACCCAGCAGCTGAGATGCTGAACCAGACCTCTTGGCTGGGGAATTTTGCAGGAAGGCACATACTCTGAATTTTAGTTCAGATAGATTCATAGATTCATGGACTCATACATTCAGCCATGATCAGAAAAAACCTTTCACTTCAGGCAAAAGTGTTATTTAAATGAAGCCAGGAAGCTACTATTTTATTGTATTTTTACTTTTCTGAGAGCTAATAACTTCCATATGCCAAAGATTGCCATAAAGATGAAATTAAATGGAGTCATGAGGGAAGGAATGAAGATTTTTTGTGAACTAAGAAGAAACAAGTTAAAATAATGCCAAGCATGTTTTTTAGGAATTTTTCACTATGTCGTACTGAGCACTGTCAAGTGAGGTATTTTCCTGATGGGTAGTATGCTGGACTGCAACGACGAGTTCAATAATTACTGGTGCCTCTTCATGATGAACGATCCTGGCTTTCTTTGAAAAGAAGTACGTCTTTCTGTTGTGCAGAGAGAGGCAGAGGCTCATAAACCTCAGTGTCTGAGGCAGAAACTTGGAATATTAAAAGCTTGTCTTGAGAGCTGCAGTCACTGCTGGCTGTGTCCGTCTCCCACTTCTGCCTGGGGGAGAGTGGCAGATGGGAGAGACCAGGGAACAAACTGCCGGAAAATATCTTACCAGTGCCAGCGATGTAGAAAAGAAAGATGGGGGGAAATGATGGATTCCTGTATTCAAAAGGGGCCAAGGAGTGTTCTTACTAGGCGGCGTAACTGTGACATTATACAACTGATGTTTGATCTGTCAGTCTCAGAAGGACTGTATTGCTTATGATCAGTGGTTTGTTGTTTGACATGGTGAAGTGTTGAAAATTGATACCTGAGAAAATATCAATCTCTTTTAAAAGAAGAGGTAAGAAAAAATGCCATTATCAGCTTAAAAAACCCAACTCATTGATAAATAAATTTCATTTTAGGCAAAAGTTGTTTGGAAGAAGTCAGATTTGACTGGTATGTCTAGCAGTGATAACCATAGCGATACAAGTGAGATCCAGCCTTTCAGAGCCCAGTAAAATTGTCAAGGTCTCCATCCAGTGATTGCATACATCATGTGTGGTGCAGCCACATGGTGAAGGTCTGTTAACCAGTGCTTAACTAATGCTAAATAACAATGACATTCACAGGACTAAATCATGAATTTATTATGATTATGGGCTATTACAGAGAATACAAAATGAAACTGTAATGCTGGGATATATAAGCCTTTATTCTAATTTTTTTACATGCCACTTACATTTTTTCTGGAGTTCAGTTTCTGTGTGGCAGAACAATGTGTTGGCTGGCTGAAACTCTGCTAAAAGAACTCTTGAAAAACGGATGACAAGCAATTGTCCTCTGAGCAGGGATCTTCAGTGTGTGCGCTTAAGTGTGAGTTGCAGAAACAAGCTGAGGGATTTTCTTAGCTTATATAACATCTGAAAATGCAAGACTTCTACAATAGCATAATTCAGGGACATTTTGATGTTTCCATTTTACAAACCAAAAAACCTGCACCAGCTTAATGCGGAGTGTGATCCATACCTCACAAAAGTCATCTTGTACCCTTTCTTTCCACATGAGGAACTTTAGGCCAGTTACAAAGATATGAAAAGTGGAATCCAAGAGGTCTTATTTGAGATGTCTGTGCATGGAAGCAGGAGTCCAGCTCTAGTTACATTATCAGGCAAGTAGGTCTCTTGCAAAGCAGAGCCTGGCCTGGGACCTTCTCACAGTCTGAGCTGACGTGGCAGATGCCAGCTCAGTATAAGCAGAATATGCATGCTTTCCATTGTGACTTACCCAGGCTTCAGACAGAAGAGAAGCAGCGATTGTGAAGTGTAAGTGTAGCAGTTATACTAAATGATGTGAAATTTCACAGCTTTGCTTCTGTCAGAATCCAAAGAGGTGAGCAGGTGATATAGAAAAGTCTTTATCGCTTTGGAGTGCTCAGATCCAAATATTCAATCACCAGCTTCTCACTGAGGTGAATCCTGACCTTAGGCAGTTCTTTGTACCCTCATCACCATGGGAAGGAGACCAAGACATGCGGCCCAGATGGGAACAGCTGTGTGTTCTGGGAAAGTCATGGTACAAGAGCTTGGGGCATCCTCTTGCCACCAGCCAGTTGCAGGCTGAATCACTACAGCAAATGAATGAAAGAAGAAATTTCAGCATCTGGATGCATTGTGCTCCACTCTATTTTAAGTACCTCCCAAGGTGGACTTAGGCTACTTGTTTTTTCTAATTTGCTTAATAATTTTTTTATTAAAGACAGAAACAGTCTGCTATTATTTTAAATTTCTCAGTTGCTTAAAAACCAAGAAAAAAACCCCAAACCAAAAACCATAAAATAGAGTAAAGATAAGTGGAGTGAACTGTATTTTATTTCATTCATCTTCTCAGATAAAGGAAAGGACAAATGTAGCAGAAATAGAGAAGATAAAGATACAGCTGGATTTCCTTTTCTCTGTCCAATGGCAACTATGTAACAACAACTGACAGATGAAGGGCCCTGAGAGCAGGAGCAAAACACTCTCTAGGATAAAGCCACCATTTGTAAACTGGAGAGGAGAAAAATATCAGTGCATCCACATTTATATCTGCTGTAGGTGATATTTTAAAAGACGGAAGAAATCATTAAAATAAGAAACATATTTGTTAGCTAAAGAACAGGTGTGTCATTATCTTCAAAGACCATAAAACTATAGAGAAAAATATGAGGGAAAAATTGGAATTCAGAATTAATGTGTAAAGGAAGACAGGCATGTTAGTGGGGTGGATGGAGGAAGTTTAGCAGTGATTGGAGGGATGGAAATAAAACCTATATGAATACCTATAAATATTCTTTCTCAGTTCATCCATCATGGCTGTCAGCGACCACCCATTCTTGACAGGCAACAGATTAGGTTCTGCTACAGGGAGAAGCAAATCCTTGCATTAAATGCTCTTTTCCCCACTGTTACAACTACAGCCCCATTCATTTTAATTAGGAAACTGTAAGTCTTCTAGACAAGAAAGAAAATATACTCCTGTGATCCAGTTACTATGAATTTTCAGGTGATCAGCCCCTTAAGAATATAAGCTGGAGCAGACCATAAAGCTGTCAGGTGATCCTTGAATTAGGTGCTATGAAGCAAATGCACAATTGCCTCATTTGCTCTTTGAAGTTTGCTCTCAGAGTACAGTCCTCTTTGGAGGAAAATGCACTAAATCTAGACTTGAAGTAACAGAGCCACACAGAGCTGTCACAAAGCAGTCTTTCATAGGAGAACACGGGAAAGTCTTATGTGCAAGTACCTGAGGAAGAAGGCCTCCTTGAGCCTTTGTTCACTGGACAAAAGGTGCAGCTGCATTTCCTGCAAAAGCCTCATGCAGTGAATGTGTAAGACAAATGGAAGAGGGACACTGTAGTTGAGGAGCAGATGCAGGTGTCCAGAGGTTTTCAGGTGCCCAGAACTTCTGAGTTAAACCTCTGGAAAATGCCAATCTTGAGTGGTGCAAGCAGACAGTGTAGATTCATGTCCTACTCAATGATTAGTGGGTTATTCTGCAAAATAGACCTGACTGAATAGGAAAACTACTTTAAGCTGTTTTTCATTAATGCACAGCAAAATCACAGAACCCATTTTTTTTCCATCCCCTTAAAACAAAAACTACAACACAGATTAATGTTCGCGTAGGTAACTAATACAATGGCAGGATGATAAGGCTTGCAAAGTGCTATGACTTTTTCTGACTGCTTTATTAATTCCAAGCTAAGCACGCATTTAAGTGCTGCACAGAAGTGGGGTCAATGGCACTGACAACTTGCAACACTGAACCTTGTGGCAATGATGCATAAAGGTTAAGGCACAGAACTACCTCCTCCCTTCTCCCTCCCCGCTCCCCGCTGCTTAAGGTGTGGAGAGTTGCATGCTAGCAATGCTTTCCTTATGGCAGAACTGCCTCCATCAGTGATTCTTTTTGGTGCTAAGGATCACTGTTATGTATGATGTGCTGATTTTCATATTACTTGCAAAACAGAGGTCACGACCATGTCTGGACATTAAGAATCCCCAGGCACTCTACTAGCAGAGTGACAACTTTAGTACTCTGGCCAAAGTCCAAGAAAGGATATAAATTCTACCTAGTCTGCCTTAAATCCCCATAGTATTTCAGTGAAGACACTTCATTCCATGCTTCTCAGCCTCAGAATTAGATTTAGGGTTGCTGCTACAAAATGGACACACCAGAAATAGCTCCTGCTGGGTTAACGTCACTGTGTGACTAGGAGGCATCACTGAACTAATTGATTAATTGGCTTAGCACTCTATGTGCATATTCTTCACTCTTCACACTTTCTAGAGATGTTGAGCCATTTTTCTTGTTCATTTCCAAGGGATGTATTAAAATACACTCAAGAATACACCACCAAGGAAAAAGGGAGGGAAGAGATCCTCCCCAGCTATAAGATGTTCTGACTGGTACCAATGTAGCATATAATTTAATGTTGTTTCCATACATTCCAGACAAATGCAGCCATCTACAAGAAATAAAAGCATCTCTTAAGCCTTTAGATTGTTCTAGAATGTAAAAGAATTTATTTCTAGTAGATAGTTTTCAAACTGGGAGGAATATTATTGCTAAATTATATTTTAATAGCTAGTTTGTTGTTTCTGTTTCTGAAGCCATCATAAAGCATCCATAAAGTGGTATTTCTCTTGCATTTTACATGACTCCAGGGCTTGCTGTTCTCGCCTGTCAGGTCTTTTCAAATCACTTAACGTTTACTGGAACAATTCTACACTGCAAGATTTGCTGCTCATCCAGCGTGGTGTTTGTATCACAGCTGCTACACCATTGCCATCTCAATAAGAGGAAGCATTTCTCACCACTTCGTTAGTATATAGCAGCATGAAAATAATAATTTCCTTTGAAAGTATAATCCACAAGCCTTTCCTCTGGAAAAAATCAAGCAAGGAGTAATCTTTGCTTTATCTGGAAATGTTTGTGGTCATTAAATTAAACATACAACCTGTGGTAATTTAATAAAAATGTGGCACAATTGTCCTGGACTGTGATATTGTTGTATTTTTTTTCTTCAAGAGCAGATTAGAATATTCAGACACACTGAATAATGAAAGAGCTGAGTATTAAGGACATATAATGGAAAGCTTTTGGTGTCATGCCTGGCAGGGCATTATCCAACCCATTATAAACAGAAAAAATATATAGAGAGAGTGTTCTTTTTTGTCATTTGACCATAAAAGTAATTCTGGCTTATCAACATATTATTTATCTTGCTCATAGTTCACGGACAATTTGTAGACACCAGAATACATGCAAACAACAGGGAAGGATTACATTTCACTTATGTTTTAAGAAAAGAATAGTTTAAGGGCAGTCACACTTTCAGGCTTTCTAGTGCTATTTTATTCAATAGCTTTTGCATTGGAGGATAACTGTTTACAAACCTTATAAGCTGATGATCTCCCTCACAGAGTGTTACATTTCACTTCCAGATTGATCTCCCTTAATTCAATTAGGTAGATTAAGATTGTTTTCTTCTTCCTTTTCTACTAATTGTAAATAACTTGCTTTAGTATTCCTAACTGGGGAGAAGAGAGAGTGGCTATATCTTAAATGCTATGGTAACCAATTCTGAGTTTTACAGGATTTGTAGCATTCCCTTTACTGGCCTGGAGAACTACACAGGCAAACCTTTGAAAGCCATAATCCTGGAAATCCTTGAAAATCATATTCCTCCTTGATACTCTTCACTGAAACTCCCAGGATATGTCATTGTAAGGAACGTGTTCTGTTAAATGTGTGTTAATGTCATTGCTCAGAAGAAATAAAATTAATGGAGGAAATCCCTGCTTGAGTATCTCATCTCAATCCAGTTATATTCACCTCACTGTATATTTAATTTGAAGTGCAGAATTAATTAAAATTACTACATCATTAAAATGATTTGTAATAAGTATATTCAACTCCATGTGAGCATGATATGCTCATTATCAAGTCTAGACTCTAACTGGGATCCTTCATAATGAAGAAAATCATTATTCATAACAGTTACCTTTCTTGTGACATTAATTCCATACATAAATGGGGTCTAAATGTTTGATCTTTTAAATAATTGTGATGTTTGTGGAGACTTGCTGCTGGATAATAATTTTTTTCTTGGGTAGTATCTGTTGTTAAGAGGAGTACTGCTTTAAATGGGTTTGACTGTGTTTTTTCAAGAGAAGAAAATAAGCCTTCTACAGAATTAATGAAGCTGGCTTTTTAGCCTAGGGTAAAAAGCTAGCTAATGAAGTAATTCAGAGTGACAGCCCATGATCTGAATTATGTGAATTATTGCTTATTAATGGGATTAATTGCTTCTTATGCTATAATACAAAATTTATCCTGTTGTCCAAAATCTAGGTCTATAATCTGAACCAGAAAGAGGGAACAATGTCATGTCCACTTCTCTAAATGTACATACTAAAAGAGAGACTGAATAGAAGCAATCTAATTAAAAAAAAGACATGAAGGGGAAACTACAAAATGTGGGTGAGAAAGGTAATTATAAGGGCTTCTGTTCTTTATGCTCTTTCAATAAGTGATAAAAAGTAGATTTATTTTTTACATGTACCATAAATCTATACTAAGAATATACAGAACAAGTAGAAAAACAGACCAGTCAAAATCACAGAAAACCAAGGTCAAATCATACTTGATATACACATTTTAATTCCTTAAATAGATTTTCTTTGTGTCATTTTTATTATTTGAATTACATATATGAGCACTGAGAACTTTGTCTGAAACTCAAAGTCTGATTCCACTGTGCCTTGGCCAAAAGCGGGAAGGAAGTGGACTCTTTGGTCCATGATTTCTTATGTGTTGAAAAGAGTGGCGGAGTAAGGAAAGTAAGAGATCTGGGTTTTAACCATTTTGAAATGCCATGTCTCCTGAATATATTTTTCTTGTTTGTGTGTTATCAAAGATATTTATATTCATGTGGACTTAACTTGCCGTGGCACCTGGGAGTAACCTTTAAACATGAGAGCCATGTTTAAGTTATTCAAGGACTTGATCCTAAATCGGATCAAATCCATGTCTCCCCACTACCAAGAAAGTCACAGTTAGCCAAAGTCTTAGGCAGAGAACTTAGAAGTCTTTTCAGGCTGAAGAAGCAACCAAACATAGCCTTCTCATATCCCGATTGGTGCTCTCACCACTTTGTGTTATACAGAAGATCCCTACACACTGGGGCACTGCTGCAAAGTAGAATATTTCTTCTGCTAAAGGGAACTATATGACAGTGGCTGTCTCGTGATCCTCATCACATAGGGAAATATCTAGATCACTAATACCTGTCCCCTCCTTTCCCAGAGCTGCTGAGACCATCAGTATTACTTCAGTAGTATTTCCCTTTGTATTTTTTAGTTTCCATCCTATGACCCATTGTTTGGACAACGCGTCAGTAGTGGCAAGAGTTACGGCTTTTTTAGATACGATCCCGAGGCTTTCTCAGTGAGAAAACTCTGAGCTTGTACCACTACACTCTGTCTTCAAAATTAATTCCTTGTGGGGATCATAATTTTCTTGTTTTCTTTTATTGCTTCTACCAGTCCCTGACTCTGAAGGCTGTGGGGAGTCCTGGTGACAGGTGTGCCAGAGAGATGGGTGGTGATTACCTTACAGCTTCCCTGGTACACGTCTTAGGACAGAATAGATAAGTTCTATCATTATCAGTGGAGTTAGTTGGTGGATTTTTTTTGAGGAGTTTTTAAAAACAGTGGTAAAACTTAAAAAAAAGTTAGTCTTTATTTGCCTGTCTTTCTCAAGAGCAATGGACATGGTGGGGTATGACTTTGCTGCTTCATTTTTTCCAGATGTAAATATATCAGTAGAGTTTTGAGAATAATTTCTTTCTTCTGAAAGCCTTGGAAATATTGCTTATAGATTAAATAAGCTTTTTTTTTGTGCTGACAGTATGAAATAGTTTGATTTTGTTTGATGCATCAAAGTTCTATCTTTTTCTTTCTTTCTTAGGCAACTGAAAGAATACTTAGAGCCAACAGCTATATTTTAATGTATGTGGACAATATTGTAAGTACAATATAAGTGCACAATATTAGAAGTACCATATTATATCTGCTTTGTATAGATATTTTAATGCATACTATATTTTTTATATACATCTAACATATCTAATATAGATATCTACTAGAAAAAAATGTATACATGCTGTTTTTAGATTTTCTATTCGGGTTCATGTGCCTGTTTCCAAATGTACACTGGCCTGTGTAGCTAGCTGGCAAAGACCATGAAAGGGCACTGTTTAACCTCTCATTTAATTTAATCCCTGTCAGCTACCTCCCCTTTTTTTTTAGATCCTTACTGCAGTTTCTGTTCTATGGCGGAATACGAGACACACCACCAGTGCCAATGTGTTTCCTCAGCTGCCAGCAACTGACAACAAGAAGGGATTGCACTAATTGAGGTGCCTCACCAGGGCAAAAAGCCTGGCTTAGAGCACTGTAACTTTGCTCTATAGCTCACAGGTCAATAAATATTTCTTGCATGTGAGTACTACCTTGTGAGTACAGTAAAGGAACTGGAGAACAGGGAAGTGTAAAAAAAGTCATAGTCACTGCTTGTAACTAGTAATTTAAATGATGGCACTCAAGACATTTAGTTCATATTTTGTATTTTATTTGTAATCTTTCCCTTTCCTGCTTGCCTTGTTGCTAGGTATTAAGCACTATAAAAAAGCTGCACTTCTGGGATGAAGTGTATTTCATGTATGTGTATCTGCCTTTAAAAATCGCACCCTGTGATGTAATAAAAATCTCCACACAGTTAATGAGTATGTTTCAGAGTAGTAACAGCTTTCAGTTTTACTAGTCAAGAAGAATTAGTTGCTAAGCTCAGGTCACTGTGAAAACGCACAGCTGACTGAAGCTACTACTATTTCCATGAAACAGTTTTATTGCTAACAGAGTTTTCACTGTCTGGGCAGAGGTACTGCAAAAACCACCCCAGTGACACAGCCCAGAACTGTGGAGGGTTTGGATATGAGTGCAGCAAGTATGTACAGGAAAACACAACAAGAAACCTTCTTCCAAAAAGTTGGCTTATGTTTCTATCAAAACTTGTTGTTTTTTGGGACCAGAACAATTTTGATCAACCTTCTTGGCCCTATAAACTGCACCTTAAAAATCTTTACCTGGCAGCCAGCGAACCCAATGTAACAGTGTTAATCAGCAAACTGCACTGAGGGGAAGTATTTGGAATGGCTCACTGGCAAGAGAAGGAAAATGCTTTTGAGTAGTGTCCAGTCTGTCAGGAAACAGCAGTGAAGTGTGCCTGAAACTGCCAGAACAAACCATTGATGCTGTCACAGCCTTGTGTGTTCCCATGGGAGATCTTGGTTGCCCATCTCAGTGCCCCTCTTACTCGTGAGGCACAGGATCAGCGTTCATACCAGATGTTTTCCAGCCACTTTGAACTGGAATTTAGTATGGAGGGTCTTTTTTCTTGAAGAGGAATTGCAAAGCAAAAGACATTCAGAATACAGTAGGAAATGGCCTCATGTTGCACCAGGTGAAGTTTAGGTCAGAATTTAGGAAAACATTCTTTATTGAAAGGGTCTTCAGGCATTGAACGGTTGAATCATCATATCTGGAGATGTTTGAATGTCAGGTAGATACGGTACTTAAGGACATGGTTTAGCAGTGGTAGAGAAGATTAATGGTTGGACTCAATAATCTTTTCCAACCTAAACAATTGTATGATTCACATGTTCTCATTCTGGCTTTGGTACCCAAGAGAACTTCCATTATAGTAGTCTTTTACTTATACGTGGATTAATGGTTCTAATCTCTCAATCAGCTAAAGGGGAAAGAACTCCCAGCATAAGATAACACTGTGCTTGTCCCCACCAGCCAAAGATCCAACTACATTTCGTGTGAACATCAAGCAGGTGCCAGACACATAGCTTGTGTCTGCCCTGTTTGCACATGCTAGTAGTGGCACATGGAAAAATATCCACTTTTTTTGGTTAAAATCTTCCAGAGAGTTGTGCTGAAATTTTGATTCACCTCAAAGAGAAGCTGCAAAACACAATTCCAACACAGCTTCCTTTAAGAAAAAGACATCAGGCTGAGTTACTTACTTTGGTAGAACAATCTGTAACAATGCCATTATTAAAATTTCATAAAAATATGTTCCTTTAAACACAGGCTTATATCTGGCTTCCAGAGAGCAATTACAGTAACTATATTGTGACTCTTGTGGTAAAGATAGACATGCACAAAGCAGTGAGGCTTTTGAATTTTTAAATCAGTAAGAGCAGTCACTGAGAATATTCTTCAAATCTCACCACCAAGGCATACGGGGATGTGTGCTGAGAACAACTTACTCTCTAGTTCATGTTTCACTTGGAAGTTTGACTTTTGTACTAGTTCCTAAGCATTAGTCTGCTGCTGCAAAGAAGCTGCCTCTGCCTGAAAATATGGCAATCGTTCACAGACTTTGTCATTTTTCTTAGCTTTCTTTATGTCACTGAGGAAAAAGTTAGCCCATGGTAAAATATAATCCTTCATTAAACTGTAATGTAATGTTATTTGCTTTTTAAGAAGTTGATTAGAGCAGAAAGAGGGAAAATATATCTAAATAAACTTTTAAGTGAATTTGTTTTACTTAGATTTTAGTTAGATTTTCTGTGTTTTGCTAAACATTAAAACATGACTCTTTCCAACAATTCAACAACACAGCTGAAATTTCAGGTATGAGGTAAATGAAAATTGAAGAAAAACTGTGTGAACCCAATGATCCAAGGACCAAATGATCACCTTTTATATATTCAGTGAAATGATCCAAACAGTAAAAGAAGCAACGTTTGTCTCATAGCTTGATTATTATATATTATTCTGAATTTTTCTGTTTTCAAAGGATTCTGAAAACAAATACAGCAGCTTTGAAAATATATTTCTCTCATTTGCAGGCCAGTGGATGCCTTCATAGCTTTGGATTTTGCCAGTACATTTATCATGGCTTCCAAGTGTTTAGTTTGCTGGAAATATGGCTGGAGAGTGAAGGAAAGTTATTCTATTCATGAAGAAAAAACTACAAATGCAACTTTTGGAAGTAGACTATTTCTGCCTCAGGAGATCTCGGTTCAGTTTCTGGTGATGTGGCAGTTAACAGGATGGACCTGGTAAAGGCACGTAGGGTGAATTTTGAATAATGATGTCAGAAATAGATTGTCCAAATCTCACTGTCAGCCAGCATGTGGGACTACAAGTTACAGACCTTACCTGGTTTATGTGAGTTAGGAAAGGTAGTGCCTATGTCTCAAGCCTAAGTGATACCTGGGGTTCAAATAACATATTTGAGTTCTGGACATGACAGGTGGCTTTACCTTCAGAGCTCTCCTTTGCAGCCACTTGGAGCTTGGTGCCAGCACCTTGTGTTGAGATGGGCACCTGCAAAATGCACACGGTTTGTATGTGACATCACAGTGTTTTGTCAGAAATCAAAACATTCTAGGTGGGTGGGTCAGTTCTACTATGTCTTTTGACAGAAAGCAGGTTATTGAGTGATGGAACCTGCTAGAGAGCTTGCTCTTCCACTTCAGCTCCCTAGCCCACAAGGCTTTTCTTCTTTAGGGTTAGCTCACCACTTCGGCATCTCAGGCTTGCGGTGTTCGGCGTGGCTCTGTTCTGCTCAGTGCGGGGAGGAATCAGCACTGGCAGTTCCTCTCTGCACCTGTCCATGTCCCTGCGTGGGCTGGGGAAGGGCTTTTTTGCTGGCACGGTTCCCTAGCCTAACCTCAGGCGAAGCGTGCTGCCACTGTGCTTGGTTGTAGCCAGAGTCGGATCGGGGCAGCCGGGACTGGAACTGCTCTGCCCTGTTCTATTTGCTGCGTCCCAGCCCCAGATCAGGTCGAGATCAGGCTCAGAGCTGGGGCCACCCGCCCTGCAGGGCTCCAGGAGGAAGAGAGGAGCTGCTCATCCCTGAGCAGAGTCTTTTATTCGGATGCAGGGTGGACAGGAACACCCCTGGCACTCCTCTCTATAGACCCACCACAAACCCCACCATCTGAAGTTCTCTCACCTGGATCTTCAGCCTCAGCTCTGAAGCCTCTAGCGTCTGTAGGATCCAGGGCCTTTGTCCACTCAAACAGGCCGCTGTAGAAAAGAATACCTAGGCCCCAGCAGCTGTTCACCGCTAGGCCTCCGTGAGCAACAGAAGATGCTGCCAGGGGTGAGGGGTTTCTTTCTGCCTCCTTTACAGTCTAAACATAACATGTTATCTTGGGAATCAAAGGGAAGGAAAGGAGATACCCAAAGTCTATTTTCCCAACCCAGGACAGGCTCTCAAAAGCCATTCTGCCTCTTACGGCACAAACCAGTTGAAACTTCCTAGAAGAACTCTCATCTTACATCAATTAAAACAGTAGAAATAATGAGCATTTTGAAAGCATTAATCTTCTTTTCTCTCTCATATCTTTATCTGCAAGTATTTTACAAGATTCTGTGATTCCTTGCCTTTCTAGTGAGGCTGATTCGTCAATGTTTTTTTCTGGATGTATTCAAAAAATAAATCCATAGTGGAGTCTTTGGGACTAGAATAAGCATATTCTATGCCTCAATGTATTTGCTGTAATTCTTTGTTTAAAAATAACAGCAGTGTTTCTGGCAAAATTATGCTCAGCCAGCTCTGCATGGTACAAAGAAAAAAACTCCAGCACTTCTGACTGGCAGTGAAGCAGGCTCTCGGCTTCCAGATAATAGATATCAGTGCAACATCTGCCTTGTGTGCTTTATCCATGCCCACACTCTTGTATACAGCCTCCTGACACAAAGCCACGGCATAAATAGAACTTCAATGACTGGAACCTTTTGCTTCAGGCAACATTATGACAACTTATTTCCCTCCCAACGCTCACTCGGGAGTTTTAGAGTATTGACAGCAGAGTTGAAGTGGCCAAGTTTCTTATCTGCCAACTCCAGCATCTTTTCTAAAGCATGATGAAATGTAACAAGTCATTTCATGTAAAGGATTATACTTGGTAGGTACATGCTATGAGAGGCACTTTGCTTGTGTATCTACAGTGCAGGGTTTTGGGGACATACTTGGATTATGTTATATGTGTTCTGGGTCTGGATAACCATGGTATTAGTGTCACAATCTTCCCTGATAAAATTTCCAGCTTCGTTAATGGACATTCTACTTAAGTATGCTAAAAATTCAGAATCATGCTATGTTTCAATGTGAGAGAAAGGAAGTCAGCTTTATGCTCAGAGTAATGGCCCAAATCCTTTGAATATTTCTAACATCCTTCCTGGAAAGTTGAGACACATAATCCACATTGCAATCTGTATATGCTTTAGAGGAATGCTACCCTTCCCATAACCACACAACTGATCAATCCCAACTGCAGAAGGAAGAAAGAGACATAGAAAGCACGACATAACTCAAGACCCAGTGGTGACCACAAGTTAAAGGCACAAAATCAAGCTCTGATCCACAAAATACCCGGTTAGGATTTTTTATTGATATCTGGAGTTCACAAAAGCAGCTCCCAAAGTTAAATAGCTAAGAAAACCCATCCTTGCCCTGTCAGTGTCTCAGTAAAAACAACTACACAAGGATAGCAGTTTAAGCTACAGTCCTACTTATTTAAGAATTTGATTTCAGCTAATCTGGTTGCAGACCACCTGGCAGGTATCAGTCTAGGCTCATTCATTCCAGCCCTGCTAAGCCTTCCTTTCAGCAGGTGACTTCTGAAGCTGCAAATTGGCCTGAATTAATTAGAGCAGGAAGTTTGTGCTGAAGGAAGAACTGCTTCTGTCTGAGTTCTCTAGAATACATTGTCTCTGTCCCCTAATAAAGCAGAGTTGTTTAGATAAAATGAATAATTACTGTCAAGAAGTCCTTCCTGTTCTTACAGTTCGGAAGATATGGGATCAAAACAAAAGGAGTTCATAAGGTAGGACTGCATACTTTTTCAAATAATTTAAATGTGTTTTAAATTCAATGATCTTCCATTAATATTTTCCTATTTGTAAGTTAATAGAAACACATTTCTTTTGATCAGAAAACATGTATTTGGTTTAAGTTATTTGTTGTTGTGCTTGCTCTAGGATGCTTTGTAGAGCATATGAAGCATAAGGTGGTTTTTGTATCTAGGAATATCTGTTGTGTGTGTCACTGCATGTAATGCTGAAAGAGTTTGATAAGTTTTTGAGATATACAATACCCTGTGCTGGCTTTGAAGAGATACCACTCTTTATGCATTTTTTTAAATTAAAAATACCAGAAACATCTGACTGCCAAATTAACAATTATTTTTAAATCTGGAGGGGAAGACGTCTGTTAGTGTACAACAGAGGAATATGTTCCTGTTGAGGTTTAAAAATTTAGGTTTCATGGCCTGAGGCATTGGGAGGTTGCTGTAGCAACTTGTAATTTTTTTGACTTGGAAGTCTAACTTGAGGTTTTGCAGCTCCACAAACAAACAGAAGAGATTTGGAGAAACTAGAAGGTTTCAGGCTTCTGATTCCTCCTTGTTAACTTCGCTTTTGTCTGTTGTTCAGGGAGGGCGCATGGCACTGAGCTAGGCATGGTGGCCATTGTGCCCTGAGAACATGGTGAATAGACAGAGTGGTACCTCAGGGGTCAGTGACAGGAGTGTTTCATCTGAATTCCATTGTTTGCTGAAATGGATAGGGTTCTCTCCTTGTTCATGGCTATAGGAATTGGAACTGTGGAAATAGAGGACTTTCTTGGAAGCACATATAACAGAAAACTGGACTTTAACATATCCACTGACACTGAGGGATGTGTGTATGAACTTGATGGACTCCATGTTTCCACAAGGAGCAAGAACTGCTGGAAGTCTTGTCCCCTTGAGCAGGTGGAGACTGCAGTTTGGCCAACTTATATAAAAGCTTGTGATTAACCTCCATACGTTTTTGTGGGGTGTTTTTTTGGTCGGGATAACATCAGTAGAAATTTCATAATGGTCCAAAACTTGGATCCATAAAAGCCTCATGGGGGCCTATTTTGAGTTTTATTGAAGAAGATGACACAGGTCAGCAGGAGAAACTTTATTTGAGAACATCTTGCCCTAGCAACTCATTCATACTTCTTTCTTAACAACTCTGACAAACTGCAGTAATGGTCAGCTCAAGTCGTCTTAGTAGTTCTGCTGTTGTGACGCTGTGTCTGAGAAAACACACTGGTATTGAGGCTATGCTATCATCTAATGAGAGCTATAGAGGGACTAAATAGATCCACTCTGAACTCTTGGGATCATATTGATGATTGTTTCAATGGGGTATATCATTCACTGTGGGCAGAGAGTGAGGATCCTAGGGAGGCTGAACTGTTCTGCTTCCTCTCATTTGCATAGAAACTGGATGTGTAAATCCCTAACCAAGGTAGAAATCTCAGACGTTAAATTTCTTTGATGTGAATGCATTTTGAGACGTTAAAAGTAACTCTTCATGATTAAACACATAAAGCACTTTCTGTCACTTCAGTGTGTTTTTACTCAACACAGATTTTGATGGGCTGTTCATTTCTTGAATTTTCTCTTTAATGTTATCCCCAAACACTCAGTTTTTGCTCAGACTGCAGTGCCAGGTAAGGCTGCAGGGCAAGGACCAGTAGCTAGGATCTTAGTACAAGACAAATTCATTAGACAAACTAAATAATTTAGGCACATTTGAAAAGCAAATTAAAGTAGAGGTGTTCCCTTATGATTGTTGCTTCACATAGATTTTTCTTTAAGAGGAAAAACATAAATTAATAAAGGCCAGAATGTCTTTAATGACAATATTAGCGGCTGCCCTGTAGCTATTAAGACATGCACTCATTGTAAACTATATTGATTTTTCCATTGGATAAAATTCTCTGGTTAAATTGTTATTTGCAGCTGTAACCCAGACTGGCTGTCTTGGTCATTGTTATAAAATGTGGTCAAAAAGTTTTTCATTGAAGCTCTGACCACATATTTTCAGAAAGACCCTATAATAACATCGAGGAGAGTCAGATGCAATCCACAAGCACAGTAGTCACTGCTTTTGTGAAGGTGATGATGTTATTGATTAATGCAGTATGTTACAGACTCTTTAAAAGGCTATATAAATTCTGGGAATTATACTGCTTGTATTTACAACAGAATTAATGGCCTAACTTTGCAAAAATTAGTGGTCCTTTGGATGCCACCATTACCACCACTGTCTGTATAAAGACTCCAAAAAGTACCTTAGAGATTGCTTACTTAGAACATTCCAAAACTTTGGCAGTTTAGGATACCTTTATGATGGGCAGAGTGTTTGAATGTAAGGGATTTTTCAGACAACTGAAAGACCATTTCAGAGATTGGTAGTAGAGTCTGAATTCCTATCCAATATCGCTGTGAACCAGAGCTGTACAGGTTTGTGTCTTTGTATTTCATTAACAAGGGGTAATGGTGTCCTAGCAAGACTTGACTAGACATTTTTTTTTTGCCACATCACATGACCATTCTACACTCAGTTAGGTCTGGCTTGTGCAGTGACTATTGAAAACTTTCTTTGTAGATCTGTTCAACTAAGAGGTATAATCACAGCCTAGGAGCCTAAACGTTTCCCTGGTCATCTTGAGGTTTCCTTCCCTTTTGCAAGACGAGGAATGTGATTGTGGCATTCCTACAAAACAGGTTCACTGAGCCTCAGATAAAATATCTAATCTTAGAATTACTATTTCTTTGCCTCATGCATTGTAAGAATTTACTGCGTTTGCAAATTAAGTGTCCAGCCCAATGAACGGTCACATGAGTAGTTTCAGAG
>JAOXOE010032010.1:0-11418 GCA_028565055.1 Phoeniculus purpureus
TCTCCCCTCAGCCTCCTCTTCTCCAGGCTGAACAGCCCCAGCTCCCTCAGCCTCTCCCCATCAGCCCTGTCCTCCAGACCCCTAACCAGGCCAGTTGCCTTTCTCTGCCCCCTCTCCAGCCCCTCACTGTCCTTCCTGCACTGCAGTGCCCAAACTGCCCCCAGTACTTGAGGTGCAGCCTCACCACTGCCCAGTACAGCAGCAGTGTCACCTCCTTGCTCCTGCTGGTCACACTAGCGCTGATGCAGGTCAGGATGCCACTGGCCTTGTTTTGGCCACCTGGGCAGCCTGCTGGCTCCTGTTCAGTCACTGCCAGAGCACAATAGAGCAGCAGAGAGCACCCCTGCAAGTACTCGGGCACATACTGGGTCTGCGAGAGGACTGTGCATGGCCAGTGAAGCTGGCACCTACCAGAGCTGTAGCTGTCGGTGGAAGACTGAGAGATGGAGCGGGACAGAGACCGACGGCCCGTCTTGGTTGGGAACTTGGTGAACTCCTGCATGTCATCTGCAAACTGGATTTGCTGTGAAATGCAAAGGAAGAGAAGGGCTAAATCAGCAGAGGCTGCTTAGAACACAGCCCCATTCAAGGCTACATGGCCCCACTCTGGGGCTCCCTTCAGGTCACTCTGCTGTAGCTGCAGAAATGAGAAGCACAAAATGCATCACTGAACAGATTTGGGGCTACCAACCCCCAAAACTGAACCCTGATCTGTGCTACCAGAAGGCTGAAGCAGACTTGACACCTAAAGACAAAACCCAAAGCACCCAGCAAGGCTTGAAACATCCTCCTCAGCCCACTTCTGGCTCCCTGAGGTTCCTCCAGGAAACGCAGACAACCCCTACACAGTGCAGCTCCCTGCATAAAGCCCAGTATAGGCAGCAACAGCCCCTGCCCCGACCAGTCTCAACAGATTTCAGCCCCAAAAGCAGGAAAGCTTGGGTGGTCCCTGCAGAATCTGAGATCCCTGGTGCCTCCAGGCTCTTCCTCAGGAGCAGAAAATCCCGCAGATTAAACAACACAGTGCAGCCTTCCAAAGCTGACAGGGACAAACCCCTGGGAGAGAACATTTCAACAAAAATGAGTTGACATTGCATCGGCTTTCTGTCTCCTCCACATTATAGATGTTTCCATTGTAAGAGAAGCCCTAAACCAGCAGCCCCTCCTTTGCCTTTCAGCCAGAGGCAACTTGAGACTCCTGCGGCACTGACCACCGGCTCCTCACACCCAATTCCAGTGTTTTGGGTTGGAAGGGAGGGACAAACCAGCACAAAACTGGTGCCAAACAGCCTGATTGCTACTTCTGCAGGAGGAAGATGATGGGAGATGGAAGAGGATTGGCAAAAGAGCCAGCGAATGCAGCCTGATGCCCCCTCCCCATCACGCTACAGTGAAAGAAATCCTGACAAAGAGCCTCGGAGCAACCTCTTTTCTTTGATTGTGGCACTGCAGGATTTCATTTTGCCATTTAACTCAGAGACGAGAGGTTGTCACGGGGAGGGGGATTAACAAAGTTACCCCACAGACCCCAGAGACCTCAAGAAATCCTGAAGAAATGACAATGATGGAAAGAGAGCAGCTTTGAGGAGGGGTTTTCCACACCACAACCATCCCAAAAGCTTTGATGTGGCCAACAGCCTTCAACAGGGAGAATAAGGGAAGAACTGACTTGAGATGATCCATCCCAGAGAGGAGGAATCTGCAGAGTTTGGGCTGGCTGCAGCATTAAGGTGGCCCTTGGGGCTGGAAATGGAACTGCAGTTCCTGGAGAAATCCAGTTGATGGGCTCAAAGCAGTTGGGATTCTGCCCAGCAGGGGAAATAGGGATGAGACACCCACTGCTTAGTCCAAGGGAGGAGGTGTGGGGTGACAAGGGTGACTCCAGCATTCCTGCGGACAGCAGGAATTTGCATTAGGGGAAGGAACAGGGACACTAAGCAGGAGCTTTACAGGTTTGCTTTTGCAACCACTTCAGGTTATTTGGTGCAAAGGGAGGAACTGGAGGGCACCCAACCCTACAGCCCTACTGGGAGAGCTGATCCCAGCAGATAAGAGGTACAGAAGCACTTGCAGGCAGGTAACAGTGTCCTCAGGGCTGGAGCTGGCAGGCACCTGGGATATATTCAAGGACTAGGATCAGTCTTTCCTGACACCCCAAGAAGGACTTCTGCAACCTCTGTGCTGGCATATTGCTCATGGGCATTTCCAGAGAGGCAGAAGGGGATGGGAGGAGGAATAAAAGGGTCAGCAAATTCAGAACAATGAGAATCCCAGCCCTTTGCACCCACCTCTTCCTCTGGCAACTCAGCAGAGGGTGTAAACTGTGCCCCACAAACCAGCTGCCGGCCTCATAAAAGCTCTGACTGTCTGCTGGGGAATTCCCTCCCTCACAGAGAAAGGTTTGCAGGGAAGAGGTGGACCCAGAAGGGAATAAAAACCCCAAAAATAGAGAAGCCAGGCTTTGCTGCTCCAGCCGAGAGGGCAAGTGGGTGTCTGTCCCCTCTCACAGCACCCAAGATACAGGGATCCCAGGGGCCAGGACACTTCCTTGCAGTCAACGGTCTTGTTTGGGATGTGATGGGGAAGAAGGAGATAGTGGGGATGGGGGGCTGTGGTGCTCCTCATCATCCCAAGACAACCAACATCTTCAAGTGTTGGGTCAGCTCCCACTTTTTAGGAGAAGCAGCAGTTCCAGAAATAGGTGGGATGAGGAGAAGAGGGGGGAGTTGAATTCAAGAAGGAAGGGGAAAATACAAAATCATCCCTAAAGAACCCAAGTGCTGAATTACCCACAGTAATCCCCACCGGGTGGCTTTATCAGCTGAACTCCCCAGCTTAGCAAAATCTGTCCTGTCTAAAATTATCATCCAACATCACAGGCAGCAGTCAGAATCAAGTGGAACCCCTGGGCACATCCAACCCCCACCTTCTTCCGCTGCCAACCCTCAGGAATTATCCCAGCGCCCAGCCACCAGCCAGGAGGATGAGGAAGGATGGAGGGTGCGTGATGGCTGCCAGCGTTACCTTCCCCAGGCCGGGCTCTCCAGCTGCATTAAGGCGACAGAGAAAATCTCATCCTAATCCCTCAGCTCGTCATGGGAATTGGAGGCAGTGGCAGCCCCGGCTGCGGCTGACTGAGCCCCAGGGGAACCCCAGAGTGTGATCACCAATCCCATCCCAAACCTCATCCTGCTGTTCCAAGCGGGTGGAGTTCGAGGGGTTCAGAGCAAGGAAAATATTTTTTCATCCCAGCAGTTCAGGATGAAGGAGGGAAAACAACACTGTGCTGGGTTCTTTGCCCAGGAACAGGGAAATGGGGTGGTTTTCCATTGCTGCCCCCTTCCAGGAGGGGATGCAGTCATAGAAATTCAGACTGGGTTGGGTTGGAAGGGAGCTCAGACTTCCCCAGTATCAACCCCCTGCCATGGGCAGCAACACCTCTCACCAGACCAGAGGGCCCAGAGTCACATCCAGCTGGCCTTGGACACTTCCAAGGATGGAGCAGCCACAACCTCCTTGGACAGGGCCTCAGCACCCTCACGGTGAAGTATTTCCTCCTGAACTCAATCTATGTCTCTCCTCCTTCAGTTTCAGGCCATTGCCCTTCATCCTATCTCTACAGGTCCTACTAAAAAAAGCCCTTCCCCAGCCTTCCTGCATGCCTACAGGTCCTGGAAGGCAGCTCTATGGACCCCCTGGAGCCTTCTCTTCCCTGGGCTGAACAACCCTAGCTCCCTCAGCCTGTCCTCTGAGCAAAGGTGCTTGAGACCTTGGATCATCTCTGTGGCCTTTGGACTGGCTCCTACAGCTCCAGGTCCTTCTGATGTGAAGACACCACAGGATTCGAGGTGGGGTCTCACCAGAGCAGAGTAAAGGGGGAGAATCTCCTCTCTTGCACTGCTGGCCACTTCTGATGCTGCCCAGGACAGGGCTGCCCCTCTGGGCTGCAGAAGCAGCAGTGCCCCCAACACACAGGTTTGTTTAATTATTACACCAGAGGAAGGACAAACAGAAGCCAGAGCTGGGCTGCTCCCATCTGAGTGAACTGGCTTTTCTTCAGCATGGAGAGCAGAAGCAGCAGACAAAGACAAGTTCCATCACCACCCCCCAGCACCTCTAAGCTGCACAGAACTTCAGAAATTGAGTTGGATTCACCTCAGACACAGCTCTCCCACACAGGACCCCAATTTTCACTTCAAAGCTCTTTCCATGCCCTGACTGGCTCCACAGAAGATGCTCGAGCTCCTTCATGCATCCCCACACAGCCTCGTGAAAGAGTGATGGAGTAGGTTGGGGGAAGAAGTAGGGTTTGGAATGCAACCAGCAGCTCCCAGCCAGCCCCGGGGCTGCACACTGACCCCATTCCCCAAGGGAGGAGCTGGGCTGGGGAGTAGCTCCAGGCTCCCATCCCACCCCCTCTCCAGGTTTGTCTGAGCAGCCTTTTCTGGGTTTATCCATCATTTAGGGACAGAGTCAGTGGTGGCACTTTCAGAGGTATAACAAGTGTCCTTACAGCCACTTCTGTAAGGGTTCAAGAGCAGAAATGTGCAACCAGATGTTCCAAGGCCACCAGGTGTCACCTTGGGGATCCCTAGGCCACTGGGTGCCTCCTTAGGGTCTCCAAACATCACTGAAGGCACCTAGACATGCCCCAGGACCATCAGGTTCCATCTCAGGGTCTCTCAACACCACTGAGGGCACCTAGGACATGTCCCAAGGCCGTCAGGTGCCACACTGAAGTCTCCCAACATCACTGAGGGCATTTAGGACATGTCCCAGGGCCATTAGGTTCCATTTCAGGGTCTCCCAACATCACTGAGGGCACCTAGGACATGTCCTATGGCCATCAGGGGCAACTTCCAAGATCACTGAGGGCACCTAGGCCATGTCCCAGGGCCATCAGGTGCCACCTTAGGGTCTCCCACGGCCACCAAGGACCTCTAGGACATAACCCAAGGTCCCCCAATGCCAGATTACTCCAGGTAAGAAGGAAGCAGTGAACCTCCTACAACCCTTGAGCCCCCTAAGATTCCTCCTCCACATCCATGGATACAACAACACAGCAACAGTGAGAAACAGCAGCAATGAGAGCACAGCAGGTCCACACAGCCACTCAGAGAGCAAAAAAACCTCTCTGTAACCCACTTCTGCCCTCCCAGGAGAAAGATCTAGGGTGCTGGGACCTTCCCTTTGGCTGCAGGAAGGCAGCAGCAGCAATCAGGACTATTGAGGGCAGTCAGTTCCCCTTATTTGATCTCCTCTCGCAAACAAAAGCTCCCTGGCAGAGGCTGGCAGGGCATGGCTGGGTGTTCACGCTGCTCCAGCAGCCCTGACGTGTCCTGTCTTTTAAGTTCAGCGTCTCTCTGTGGCTGCTGGAAATTCAGCCAGACTGGGAATGCTTTTACAGCTCCAGTCAGTGCCTGTCCTCCTGCCCAGCCCTGCTCACACGCAAGATGGGACCAGCAGCTCAGAGCTGGGACTGGCCATGGGCACCTCCTCACATCTGGGCTTCCAATGCTGAGGATTTGTCACAGAATCACTTGGGTTGGAAGGGACCTCCAAAGGGCATCCAGTCCAACCCTCCTACACCAAAGCAGGGCCAGCACTCACCAGACCAGGTTGCCCAGAGCCCCAGCCAGACTGACCTTGAATGGCTCCAGGGATGGGACCTCCACCACCTCTCTGGGCAGCCTGTGCCAGGGATCCCCCACTCTCAGATTCCAGACCTTTTTCCTCCTGTCCAACCTCACTCTGCCCTTTTCCAGCTACTAACCATGACCCCTCATCCTATCGCTCCCTGCCCTTGGGAACAGTCTTCTCCAGCCTTCTGAGAGGCCCCTTTCAGGCACTGGAAGGTCCCCCTGAAGCCTTCTCCTCTCCAGGCTGAATAACCTCAACTCTCTCAGCCTGTCTTCAGAGCAGAGGGGCTCCAGCCCTCTGAGCATTTCTGTGGCCTCTGTACTCGCTCCAACAGCTCCTCATCCTTCTGGAGGCTCCAGAAGTGGCCACAGAACTCCAGGTGAGGTCTCCCCAGAGCAGAACAGATGGGCAAGATCCCCTCTCTCCATCTCTGACCCCCGTGTTGATGCAGTCCCAGGTGCAATTACCCTTCTGGGCTGCAGTTGCACACTAGTGGCTCCTAGACAACTTTTCACAGGGGGACCATCCCTGCCTTGCTTCTGCAGGCCACCCCAGTGCTGATGTCAGCCAAGAATTCACTCAAGAACGTGCCCAGGCTCATGGGACAACCAGATTTCCAAGTCAAATCAGCTCAGAGGCAGAAGATACTCCAAGTCAGAGCACAAGGGAGGGGCTGCATTAGCAGAGCCCATGGGTTCAACCCCACAATACTCCAGGGATGCTGGAGCAGGGATTAGCAGTTCCTGATCCCCCACACCCACAGGCAGGGTCCCGCAAGCCTTGGGGAGAGCCAGGAACAGCACAGCCCCAGCTAGAGAACCACTGTGGAGGAAAAGAACTGCTCCAGCATGGCCTTGCACAACAGACAACTTTCTCCTGATGGCTGTCCCAACCCAAACCTTTAGAAGAAGCCTCTATGTGCTTCATTCAGACTACACAGAAAGGAACAGATGCCCAGAGGTGCTTTGTGGATGGAAATGCAATCAATACTGGATTCAGCACCACTTGGATCAGCACCTCCAGCTCCCAGAGGGTTCTCAGGGCAGGTCTTTCGTCCCTGGAGATACAGGAATCTCCCTGCCAGCTCCCTGAGCAGAAACCACAGCCAGATCTCTGCCTGGAAACCTCCCCTCTGTTGTCAACAAGGAAATAAAAAGCTCTGAGGTCCTGGAAAGGTAAAGCAGCCAAGCCCCAACACCACCCCGCATCCTCCCCTGGCAAGGAAGGGCTGGTTGGGCAAAGCACTGGGTGGAAAAAAAGAGGGTTTCTATGAGTTCTGAAGGAGAATTAAGGACTCTGATGTGAGTCCCAACAGAAGAAAGGAACAAGCTGGGTCCTTCCCAGAGGTTACTAGGTTGGAAATGACCAGGAGGGTTTGGTGATCACGGGAATCACCGTAAATGCTGAAGGAAAAACAAACAAGAGGCCAAGATTAAATCAAATAAATGTGGTTTGGAGCACCTGGCTGTTAAAGAGTAACCAGGAGGAACCGCTGCCTTACAAACACCTTGAGCTCAAAGGTGCAAGAACCAAGGGAAAGCTCCCCACTGCTGATAAAGAGACAGTCCTTGGACTCCGGGGACTGAGGCAAAGGCTGGTGCCTGGCTTTGACGCAGAGCGACTTCTCCTTTGCAGCAGGGACAGCAGAGCTCCTGCTCCTGGGAACCTGTAGGCCAGTGAACTCCCATCGTGGGTCAGATCTGCCAGCCCAGAGGGGTGAACGGTGCGCTTCTTAGAGCACAGAAAACCATTGGCTGAGAGACATCCTGGACTTCTTGGCTGTAGGTTCACCTGTGGTACCGGCTTGGCCTGTGGAACAATCAGTGTTCAGGCAACAGGGTCACTGGTTTTAATTGGAGTGACCTTATCCTAGAAATCACAGAGGGATCTGGGGTGAAGGGACCTTCACAGCTCCTCCAGTCCCACCTGAGCAGCGACACCCCGAAGCACAGCAGGTTGTTCAGTGTCCCAAGGGCCAATCTGACCTGGGATGGTGCCAATAACACAGAGGGGCTTCTGGGCTGTGAAATGTTGACACCTCACAACCAGCTTTTCACCCACCAGTGATCCCAAAGTCCTATGGTAACTGGGTGAAAACAGCAGCAGCCATTTTTAGGACAAAGCAAGGAAGGGCTGGATGGGTTTTTTTGGAAGTGTCACCACCAAAGGGGAATCATCTGTAATCAGGATTGATTTTTAAATGAATTTAAATACTCCTCGACAGCCACAGCTCAAGGAGACTGCAGGAACCTAGTGAAGTGCTGTCAGGGGGATCATTCAGCTCCACAGTAAAGGTCTGAAGCCCATCCAGGTTCCAGCTACACCTCAGAGAGCCTCCAGCTCCATGCCCCAGCTCTAAGGGAAAACACCCACCAGGATCAGCACATCCAGGAGTCAGGAAACACTGCTGAGACACTGGAAAATTGGAAATACCCTGTGTCCCCTGCCCCAACTGAAACCCCCCAAGCCCCTCACAGTGGTGTTTCCACACATCCAGCACCAAGAGCTGCCCATTTCCCACTGACTTTCAATTCTGCTGCATGTGGTTAGAGACAGATGAGGAGAGGAACCTCAGGCTTCAGCTTAGGGTGTTCAGAGGAATCACAAACATCACTGACTGCTCATGCTGGAGCAAAACCAACCCCTTCCTGCAACCAGGGCTCTGTTAGACCGGGCAAGAGGGCAAGGAAGGGCCGTCCTGGAGAGCTCAGAGAATATCTGGAGCAGGGGTTGGTTAAACAAGGAGCTGACAGCTCCAAGAACAACAGGGATCAGCCAGAAGCTCTCACTCCAAACCTTGCCCAGGCTGGCCAGGAATCTCCCACTATGGTGCAAGAACATCTGGGTTCCAAAGGAAGAGACAGCAAACCCAGCAGTCAGGGGCTGAACCTCAGGAGGAAACAAACTCCTGAATTTCAAAAAAGCAAAGCCCTGAGGAAACCACCTTCCCAGGTCATCTTCTCTCCCTCCCTCCAGGCAGGAGGCTGGAAGGAGCCTTTCCTCAGCCCTTGGGGGCTCCAACAACCCCCACCCAAAACAGGACTCCTGAACCAAGGCAGCTCCTCCTCTGCCAGGCAGCAGCAAGCTCCAGGCCAAGGGGAAGCAGTAGCCACCTCCGGGGCCACGGAGCCTCACCCTGAGCACAATGCAGCCTGTTTGACAAGCTGGAACATCATGTCCTCGGCCACCTCAGTTCTTTGGCTGTCACCAACATGAAGTAAACAGCTCCTGTGGCAGCAATAAGCCCGTTACCAAGGACACCGTATTGATCCCTAAGTGTAATTAAAATTCACAGTTCAAGCAGCCCAATTGCGATGGGGCAAGCAGGGCAGGCTCCAAGTGGCATGAATAGCCCTAGCTTCCGACTCCTGCTTTCTCAGGGGCAAGGAGCCCACAGGGATACTCCAAAGCTCCCCCCAAGTGATGTATTTTGCTTTGGACCATCGGCCAAACCACCCCACAGCACCCGTTCCCTGTGCCATGCCCTGCTGAGGGTTGAATGGCTCCTAGTGACAGGACAAGGGGGCTGGGTTCCAGCTGAAAGAGGGGAGATTGAAATGATTTCTGAGGCAGAAATCTCTCCCTGGGAGGGTGCTGAAGCCCTGGAACAGGTTGCCCAGGGAGGTTGCGGCTGCTCCATCCCTGGCAGTGTCCCAGGCCAGGTTGGATGGGGCTGTGGGCACCCTGATCTGGTGAGAGGTGTCACTGTCCACGGCAGGGGGTTGGCAGTGGGGAAGCTCTGAGCTCCCCTCCAACCCAACCAATCCTATGTTTCTAGTATTTGAAGGGAACCTCCAGGAACTTTTCTGGAGGGGCTGCAGAGGGACTTTTCCCAAGGGGCTCCAGCAACAGGACAAGGGGAAATGGTTTGAAACTGGAAGAGGGTCAGACTAGATCTGAGGAAGAAGTTCTTCAGTGCCAGGGTAGAGACTCTGGAATCAATTGCCCAGAGAGCCTGTGGCTGCCCTCTCCCTGGAGGTGTTCAAGGCCAGGGTGGATGAGGCCTTGAGCAACCAGGTCTGGTTGAGAAGTGTCACTGTTCCTGGCAGGGGGTTGAAGGAGATGAGCTCTGAGGTCCCTTCCAGCCTGGGCCAGCTTGTGACTGGGGTGATGTTCAGCCCAAGGTTAGAGGGTTAAGGTGCAGAGCAGCTCCAGGCACCACTGAGGGTGGCCAAGTCCCCAGGACTTTGATAAGTAGCTCCAGCAATAACCTGTTGAGTTGTGAACACAATGTTCCTCCTCAGCGGGACTCCTTGACCCTCCCACAGCAGCCCCCAGCCCCCGAATTGATAAAACCCATTGAGAAAGAGCAAGGTCACGTTCTGCAGCAGTAGCATTGGCACAAAGTCCCTCTGCACCCACAGCAGGCCCTGGCACAGTCACCTCCAACCTCACCATCTGCTGAGTGAGGGTGACTCAGAGGTCCCAGATAAGCAGACTCAATCAAAGGGCTCAGTAGGAAACACTGAACTCTCTGCAAACACTCTCTTCACCTGCAGGAAACTCCTCAGGATAAAAGATGCAGCAAGACACCAGCAAATCTCTTCAGTCCTGCGTCTTCCTCCCTGGGATGAAGCACCAGCTGGCTCCTCAGAGGAACAACTCAGGCAGGACCTCACTGGCAAAGCCCTGTGTCAAGTTAATCCCTAATGACTCTGGTGCTAGGACAAGGGGCTGGGCTCAAGCTTAAAGAGGGAAGATTGAGATCTGAGGCAGAAATCCCTCCCTGGGAGGGTACTGAGGCCATAGAACAGGTTGCCCAGGGAGGTTGTGGTTGCTCCATCCCTGGCAGCATGCAAGGCCAGGTTGGATGGGGATCTGGGCACCCTGGTCTGGTGAGAGGTCTTGCTTCCCATGGCAGGGGGTTGGCACTGAGAGAGCTCTGAGCCCCCTTCCCACCCAACTCAGTCTGATATTCCATGATCCTATGAAAACCAACCTGGTCTGCAAGAACTGGTTTCCAGAGCAAAAAAAACCAGGACCAACCTCTAGCAGGGATCACCAGGCTCCAGCGCTGGTACAGAGTAGAAGGCTGGTCCCTAGCAGGAGATAATCTCACCTTTTAGGAAAGGCCTAAAGAAAAACCCAGACCTCCAGCAGCCATCCCACAACTCCAGATGTGGGGAAGAAACTGTCAACAAGCACAGCAGGGTTGGCAGGAGACCCAGCACTGCTCAGAAGGGTGGTCCCCACACCCAAACCATCAGAAGACAACAAGAGATGCTCCTGAAAGCTGTGGAGAGTGAATATTTGAGTCCTCTCCCACCTCCAAGTCTATTTCCCACAGACTGAAAGCCCCATCCTATCTTGTGGAACTGTGGGAGAAGGGAGAAGCCAAAGCCACAAGGCCTGGTGGATTGATTTGATGATGATTTCTGTCCCTCCTTTCTTCCTGATCCCCAGTTCAGTAACTTAATTCAGCATCTCCTGGCCTGGCAGCAGTGCTGGGGCACAAGGAGGAACCTCTGGGCAGCAGCGAGACCCACCAAAAAGCCAAAGTGATCAGAAGGATCCACGAAATATTTCAAACAGGAACTGGCACCACCAGTGACCCATCTGCTCCGAGTAAACCACCTCTCCTGACCACCCCCCCCTCCATGGTTTGCTCTCTGTAAGACCAGCTTAGCTTGTAGCTGTTAAACCACAGCAATGTGGTCCCTTGGGTTTTCCTGTGTCCCAAGGAAGGCCAGACCCATCCCAAACCATAGAATCATAACGGATTGGAAGGGACCTCAAAAGATCATCTAGTCCAATCCGCCTGCAACAGCAGGATCACCT
>JAOXOE010032011.1:0-11418 GCA_028565055.1 Phoeniculus purpureus
AGATAATAGGATAAAGGTTGGACTTGATGACCCTGGAGGTCCTTTCCAGCCATGATGATTCTGTGATTCTGTGATTGTGTTTCAGTGAAAACTGTATTTGCTGCTAAACGCTCACACAGCATCATCACACACTGCTTCCTCTGTGAAACTCAATACAGAATGTTTAAAGGGACATTGATTTGACAATAGCAGGAGAGGCAGAGAAAATGTTCACAGGATCAGAACCCATATCTATCATAGAAAATATCCAACAGACTCACAACCCAGTCCAAGATCCTACCTAGTCCATTCTGTCTGGTTGTTGTCTGCCAGGAAAAACACAACAGCTTGTCCACAGCGTCTCACAGAAAGACAACACACACATGCTCCTACTTCCTCTGCAAGTGAGCTTCATTTTTATACTGTCCTGCTGCCTTCTTTTCTTGAAGCAGACACCTGTTGTTATCCAACTTAGTGCTTTTTTACCCAAGGTTGGCCAAAAGGACTGTTTCTCTCTGCACCTCTCACAAGAACCTGGGCATCTGCAGTTTCTTATCAGGAAAAAAGGAATCATCCATGTATCAGCCTCAGTTCTCAGCACTTCATACCATTCCTGGGCAGGCTGTCCCAATGCTGGACAAACACTTTCAGTAAAGCAATTCTGCCACACACTGAAAAAATGTCCTGACAGTGGTGATCTGAAGGCAAATCTGAAGCCACTTTATTTTACAGCATGCTCTCTTCTATACAATCTTTTTTGTACCCCAATAAATTTCCACACACTAGCCAACCCTCAGAGCTTAGAGTGGCTAGCTGCAGCTGGTCTGACAGCAGGCACTCATGAGCAACAGTCAGATTTACAAATAGCATTCACTTTACTATAGACCCAACCCAGACACCCACAAACAGCTCTTACGCTGTTCATCCGGTTCTGCAGGATTCGCAGTTAGCAATAATTCCAGGAGCAGTTGGATTCACAGATAGCAATACTCACATACGCTACCAGTCTGATACCCAGACACTTATAAACACAGCCTACAGCCTTTATGCTGCAGGTCTGGTCAGTGTCCATGAGAAAGAGACAGGTTAATGAACAGTATTATTTGTCCACACACACAACATTTATAATGCCAAGACCCTCTCCTCTCCGATCTCGTACTGTCTCAGCTCCAGGGGGAAAGGGAAGAAACCTTCAGATTATCACAGGTCACTAAAAGGCTGCTCTGTGGGGGGCGTAGATCTGATCAGCACTAAGTCCTTGCTTCTCCATTCCGTGGTACCAGTTGGCAGCAGAGTCAGGTCGAAACGGGCGCTGGGCTGGGCAGACCAGGTCAGGGCCACAGAGCCACATGGAGCCGCCACATCCCTCCCCAGGGAGGCCGGGGTCTGGGCCACAGCCGAGCCAGTTCAGAGCCATGTGGAAGGTTAGCCACAAGCCACCGTCTGCAGCAGGGCTAAGGGGGTCTCATGGAGGGTGCCGCAGCCACCCCGACCTGTCTTCCCCCTTGGCGGGGGAGCCCTCTGTGCCGGGCGAGAAGGAGAGGCAGGCTGGATCAACAACCCTCTTTTATCTTCTTACCTAGCCCACACCCCTTAAGGGCAGGTACGCTCTCCTAGGACAGGTCACTGGTGAGGGGGTGCTCTTAAAGCAAAAATGCATCTTTTTCTTCATGAAAGCACAAACCCATACATCTGAAAACTCCGATAACTTTCAAACTGCAACAGAGAGACAGGCTGCAGTGTGCTATGGGCCAAAACAAAACTGAAACCAGACTCCCAAGACACACAAACAGGGAGAGGGTACCGAGAAGAAGGGAAAAGGAATACCTTGTCCCCAAATGAGGACCCCAAAATTTGTCTGGCCTACTCCACCTGCTCAACTTGTCCCCTGCGACATCTCCTCTTCGCTTCTGTACGGAGGGAAAAGCAAACATTCCCGCAGCCAAGATGAGTTAATTCCTTATACGCTTGAGGAGAGTTTGATGCAAGAATACCATGAGCAAACACAATTTCACCAAATCCATAACACTTTCTGAAATATTTTATTGATTTATGAGTTTAAATAAATAAATCCTTTCAATCTTAGGTGCTATTGGCTTTTATCTTTTCCTAAAAGTTAACGTAAAGCAAAGCTGGCTGTTCACTGTCTTTGACTTCAGTGGGCTTAATATTGTGAATATTGGTAAAATAATGAGGCTTCTTTCTAAAACAACATAAAAATTCGTCTAAAGTGTAAAAATATGGGTATTCAGGTAAGTATATATGTGCATGATTCTATACATAGTGAAACTATGAAATATACAACATTTAAATACCTATAAGCTAATAGCTTATCAGGTATACTGTATTTTAAATCACCTCCCCCCCACTTCTTTTTTTCTATGCAGTATCTCATAATATTATGAAAAATATGAACATTTGTGTTAGGATCCTTTTTAGAGGGCTGTTCTGTGATAGATGTATTGGTAGCATAGATTATGGGAACAATGATTGTAATAACTTTTCTAGATAGGAAGTTTCAGAGACTTTTCCAGTCGTGTTTCAAATCTGAGGTTCACTGGCTAATGGGGACAAACAACAAGTCATTAGCACTCTTGCATGCAACGCAGCTGCCCACAGTGTAGGAAGGCCTTTTATATCATGGTTGTATCAGTAGGATTTCACTAAGAGTCTTTACTACAGCTTAGACACATAAAATTTTAGAGTTTGTGATCTTAGGTTTTCCACCTTATCCCTCCTCTCGAGATACACTTAGTTCTTATACGTGGAGTGTATTTACACTTTCCTATCCTATGCAGTCACTCGATCAAAGAGTTTTAGTCAGGGAGTAAGTCTCCTTGGGAAAATTAAAAATACTCAAGAGATTTAAAAAAAACAGACAGTTGATGTCTACCAACACTTATGGTGAGAAGGGACAAAGAATTTAAGCAGGAGGAGAGTCTTTCTATTTGTAAGTGTAATGGAAAGAAAACATTTGAAAAAAATATGAAAATCTTTAGAACTGGAAACATGAGCTAGTCCTGCCATGAATTAGATCCCTTGTTTTGTCAAGTGTATCATGTATTGGTGCAGGGTCAATTTGCCTACATTTGAATTTACATTAAAGAGCTTTCCTCTACATGAGAAAATATTTTACGAGATCCCTTGTAGTAACTTCAGTCAATATTTTATCTATATTTTGTTAACTAAGACAGACTGACTTTCATTGATCTGCTTAGATGTCCTCCAGCAAAAACTGGAGATTGTCTCGGTTGCTGTTTCTGAGACAAACATATCAATCATGTCAAAGAACTTTGAGGTTTTTTACTAATAATAAACCAAAATCTCTATTGCCTCTTTGCATTTCAGCTTGTTCTTCTGTTTGATACCTCGTGGTAGACCTTGTGTGACTGCACTTTGGCAAATTTCAAGTTAAATAAATGCATCCTTAACACACCATTTGGACTATGAGGTGCAGACATATTCAACACTTTTCTATATGTGCCATCTGGCATCCAGTATGATTTCAAAATAAATACTAGATCCATCTTTGATGTACTAAAGACTTGCTAAAGACTTTTATTTTGACAATAAAAATACACCTGAATGAAGATGATAATAATTCCATCTGAGACTCCAGGTATCATGGAAACAAGCGATAGATAGTGGAAGCATAACTAAGTGTATACACATCAGAGGCTACTAGAATTTATAAACTCCTTTTATGTAAAGTAATGATGGTAATACTTTAAAGACTAAATTAATGATAACATAAAAAGAAAAGCCCAATCCTAAAGATTTCTACCTGTTAATTAACATAAAAATGACTACCTTAATTAGAATGCTACTTAATGAGTTAACTTTCACTCCTTATTCCTGTTTCTGGTGTTGTTGAAATCGTCAATTAGATTTGTTTTCATGCTTTTGGTTTTGGAGAAAGACTGACCTGGCTGTTATTTTTTTGTGAAGGGGAAAAAGGTATTTAGAATTGAAATATAATATCAAATATTCCCTGTGTATAACCTACAAAACCTAACAGGAACTATCGATGCCTTTGTGTGTGGTAGTGAAAATACATTCTAAGGGAGAATTGTTTTACAACTTGACAGACAGAGTAATGACCAAAAGAAAAAGATCCTTTGTTCTACTCCTTTTTCAAAGCAGACCTGTCAAGCCTCGTGCTGTTTGACGGCAGCTGTTGTCTCCTTCAGAATGCCAACTGAGGATCAGAGGGAGTAGTTCCTGGGCATGGTTTCCATCCTGGTAGGCTGATATGTCTCACCAGCTTGACTTCCCCTTATAAGTCCTCTCTTTGTTATGTCTCCTATTGTGGTCCAGACAGCCTGAATAACATGAAACAGACATTGATTTTGCATTATTTATTCTGGTTATAGATGAGGAAGACAGAAAAAACAGTTTTCAAAGCAACATATCCATCTAGTACATCCTGTTTCTTTTGAGGTTGAGTCTGTGATACCACAGGAGGCAGGGCTGCTGCAGTTGGGCTTCTTTCTGTTGACTATGGATGAATACAGTCAAGGGTCAAGAGTGCTGAGGAAGTACAAAGAACAATACACTAACTAAACAGGAATTATAATCATTCATTGAAAACTGAAGACCACAGATGCCATCCTCCACTACTTCAGCTAAAAACTTCCATGTAGGTTTTGCCAGCATATTATCAACCCTGGGTAATCATCTATGTAAGACAATGGCATACACTGAACTTGCAGCAATTCCTGGCTTTCACCTTTTTCATCCTGACCAACAGTCCCACCAAACCCTTCCCTTGAAGTATCAATTCAATTTATCTGAAGTCTCTTTATTCATAAATGAACTGTATCTCTTGCTTGCTAATAGTGACATTGTCTGTCCTATGGTTTCTAAATGTATAATACATAGGACACTGCCTGTGCAGCATTCATGTCTTTGTTCATTAGAAGTGACAGGCAGCAGACCCTGCTTTTCCTGACAAATGCTCACAACAAACTACCTGAACTCCACCTTTGTTGTAGAGGTTTCCCTTTATTGTTTGCTGAAGGTATAATTTTCTGCCACTTGTCTTGACTTTCTACCATCTGTTCCAGATCCTTCTGCTTTGGATTGAACTTGCATTTGAATTTTTGCATTCAGAATGAGCTTATATGAAGAAAGAATCATTTATCACAGAATCACAGAATCATAGACTCATAATGGATTGGAAGGGACCTCAAAAGATCATCTAGTCCAATCACTCTGCCACAGAAGATTCCCTAGATCAAGTGGCACAGGAACATGTGCAGATGGATTTTAAACATCTCCAGAGAAGGAGACTCCACAATCCCTGTGGACAGCCCCTTCCAGTGCTCCATCATTCTCACCATGAAGAAGTTACTTCTCATATTTATGTGGAGCCTCCTGTGTTGCGTCTTACACCCATTGCTCCTTGTCTGATCATAGATGACACTGAGAAGAGCCTGGCTCCAGCCTCCTGACACTCATACTTTCTGCATTTATAAACACTAATGTGGTCACCCCTCAATCTCCTTTTTTTCCTAACTAAATAGACACAGATCCCTCAGCCTTTCTTCATCAGTGAGATGCTCCACCCCTTTCATCATCATCTTTATGGCTCTGAGCTGGACTTTCTCCAGCAGTTGTGTCCTTCTTGAACTCAGGGCTCCAGAACTGGACACAATATTCCAGATGTGGTCTCAGCAGGGCAGAGCACAGAGGGAGGAAATCCTCTCTCAATCTACCTACCACCTCGCTTCTCATCCACCTCAGGATGCCGTTGGCCACAAGGGCATGTTACTCACTCACACTCATCCTGCTGTCCACCAGGATCCCCAGAACCCTTTATTTATAATTTTCTTTTCTCTGAATCAAATACATGACTATTTTATAATAGTTTTGTGTTCACCATCAACCTGATCCGTAAGAGGGGTTTCAATTAAAGTTTCTGGTTCTTTGTCTTTTCAGTTTTTCAGTAATTTGTTTTGTCTGAAATTGTCATGTCTATGATGAGCTACGGTAAATTCAGCTCTGAAGGCTGAAGGTTTTAGTTTGTTCACAGGAACGCACTTTACTTAGGAAGGATAAGTTGTTTTCTCCTTGTCAGTTCTGTACTGAAGAGCAAACACCTTGGAAACACACTAATGAAAAACCTTCAAGTAGCACAGCCGAAGCCTTGGAATTTCCTTCTCATAATTTATGAAAGTTTTTAACTAAAGTTTATTTCCTTCATCTTGGGTGAGTGAGAGAAGGTTGTGATCAAAGCAATAATTTTATTCCTAAAATAAGCAGGTTCAGAAATGCTGCAGATACTAGTGTCAGATAATTGATCTTATTGAGGCTTTAGTGCTGCTCAAAATAGAAAACGGCCAGTGAATCCTGTTGCATGGTTTTTGGAAACAGTGGCGACGGCACTTACTAGGAAATGACATCTGGCAGCATGTTATTTATAAAGCTGACTTATGCTGAAATTTCAGCCAGACTGTGCAATTGTATTATTCCTACTCTCCTAGGCTCCCTGAGTTGGCCAGTGATATTTCTTAGGAAGCCCAAGCTGTTATTTCCATTCTGCTTGTTGCAGTCTGAAAAACTTAGTGCAAGCTTAGGAGTAGTATAAGGTGAGGAGCTGGGCACAGATGGCATTGATAATAAAGCAGAGCAACTGTCAATAGTATTTCACAATGACTCATTAAATTATTAGCAGTCTAATTTGATATGTCAGCACGACAACGCTTGCAGTGTGCACTGTGCTAACTTGCATGCCAGGAGCAACATGGCTACAAGCAGAGAAGAGGGACTAGCCTTGAACTAGCCTTGCATTTTGCAGTAGAAGCTGCAGTCACTTGCTGCAATGCCTCATATGATGTTCAGTTGGGACAAGTAACTCCTGAAGCACTATGAACCTTGTCCATCACTCATGCTGAGATAGGCATGTGTCTGTATATATACTGCATATACAGATCAGACAAAAGCCTTATCTCCCATAATGATGGGTTCTGCCAGTAGCTTTCCATTCTCTTGAAGAACTAAGTGTGGATCCTTGCCAGAAGAAGAACATTGAACTACGTAGACCACTGATTAGGCAAAGCTTCTTCCTCCATTAAATAAATGTGACTTTTTATTTACCTTTTCCTCAATCAACAGTGCTATCCATCTCCTACTCTGAAAATGTGTTTACTTTAAAATATTTACTGCAGCTCCTTCTGTTAGCTTGAATTTATCCTCCTCAAAAGAAAATGTCTTTATTGCATGTCTGCGGAGAGCACCTGCCACACTGTAGTGACAGAGAAGTGATTATGTTACCCTGAAAAAAGGATTCCTTACACGGTATCAAGCCACTACACACACATAGGTGTTTCTTTAATACATGTTCGCACAAAGCTGGGAGCTAGATGGTCTCCCACATGCCAGCTCTGCCCAGAGTCTCAGAGAGGTCATTTTACAGACTGAAAATGTAAATTCACATAAGAACAGGTGAATAAGTAAAATGCAAATCCACTCCAAGAATACTATCAGTCTACACTCAAAGCTTATCTCCAGGAGTACTGGTGGCCCTTAGGTACCACTTAAAGTGATATGATCTGTCTGTCTCCAAAGACAGATGCCTGAGGTAAAAATTATGAATAGCATCTTTTGTTCAGCTTATCTTCATATCTAAACTGATTCGCAAAAGATGATATGGCCTCCTTCTCCTAGACATCATGTTACTATTTGAAAAAGTGTGAAATAAAGTGAAAAAGCAAAATGCATCATCTTTCAAAATGAAGAACATCAAATTTTGACCCAAGAGACTTTGTTGAGGTATTTTATGTAAATGAAATACTCAACCGCCTGTTTTCCAAGCTACAGAGACCCAACTCTTCAGCCTTTCCTTATCAGGGAGATGCTCCACTCCTTTCATCATCATTGTGGCTCTGTGATGGACTCTCTCAAGTAGTCCTGTGTCCTTTAAATCCATATGCAAGACTTTACAAAGTTAAATTTACTTCCATAATAAAGGTTTAGAAATTAAATCATTAAATCAAAATTTCTTTAAAATACTAAATCATGTGCTGTGGAAAAATACAAGCATACTGTATAAGTTCATCTGCCTCTTAACAACGCAGTCTTCCCTAAAACAACACATTTCTTTCAGAAAGTTTTACACTGTAGAGTTCTAGTTTATCTCACAAGGGAAAAAGGGTTTTGGGGCAGGAATTGGCAGGGCTCATTCAGAGGGCTTTAAACTAGATTTGAAGGGGAGTGGGACTGTTGCTGGTTGGACACCACTGGGGCAGTGCTCTGGTCTTGATGAAGACCACAAGGCCTCCCACCATCCTAGGGTGAAATCGGACTGAATCTCCACAGACCTAAAAGATGGATTTTCTTCTTGAAGATGGATTCCTGCAATAGAACCATTCCCTGAAAAGATACCTTGACGATCGGGGCGCAATGTTCCAACACTGTGTATCCCCTTTGTGCCTGCCATCCAAAAACATTCTAGTAGGTAAGCACATAAGCAGACATGTCACAGACATTCTTCTGGGAACAAGCACGTGCCATGTGTTTGCTGTAGGCTATCAAGGCTGAACAGCACAGTTGGAATTTCAAATAGCGAATCTTTAAAACTAAGTACTTGTAGATGATCCACTAAATTTTTCTGGGAAATAAGCTTGAATACCAACTTAAATCAACGCAATCATGATCTGCTTGTCAAGCCCAAAACAGGAAAAAGGGGGTCCAGTCAGCATATTTTTGGAGTATTTTTGCCTGGGATACATAAGTAATTAATTTCAGTAATTCTAACACTGATACCAGTCTATTTGTCTTCTGCTTGCCTTTGAATCAGTCTCTCCATAGGTTTAGCTTTCATAGAATCACAGAATGTTAGGGGTTGGAGGGGATCTCTTGAGATCATCTAGTCCATCTCTCCCGCCACAGCAGGACCACCTAGAGTAGGCCACACAGGAACACATCCTGCTGTGTTTTGAAAGTCTCCAGAGAAAAGACTTCATGTTCTGAGCCCACAGCGGGAACCAGGTAGTGCTACCGACGGTGCCCAAAGGCAGGCAGGCAGGCACAAAGGTCGACGCTGGTGCGGTGCGTCCATAAGACCAATCCCCGCACGGGCAACAGGTGTACCGCAACATGCTGAGACACAGTCCACCCACGGAGAACAGGTCTACCTCGAGGCGCTGAGCTCAGAGCCCCTCACAGAGGAGAGGTCTGCCAACCGCACCACACTGCGTGTTACCAGTCCCTTCAGGGAGGCCGGGTCTACCTCCCGGACAGGCTTAAAACAAAACAACTGGCAGGAGCCGGGCTCATTGTTGCACGACGAGAAGCCACCTGCTCCCACTCCCTGCCGAGGAAAAGTGAATCCTCCCCCTGCCCACCACGGCAGACACATGCCCTCCATGGAGGAGAGAGGCAAGAAGGCCCACTAGCCCCCGCTTGGGAGCGTGCGAGCCACCTCCGAGCCGCACACGGCACTGACAGTGACAGAGGGAGAGATGGAGGGAGGGAATTCCCACGGCCGACCCGGGTGCTGGAACTGGTACTCCTGTCAGCCGGTGCTGGGACACACGGAATACCGGTACCCCTCCCCAGTGCAGGAAGAGGTTGGTGCTGGAAGCACCCAACCACTCCTGGATCCAGGGATACCCTGGAAGGTGCTGAAGGGGCCTGGTGAAAGGGAGCACCCGCAGCTGAGCCTGGTGCAGGAACTGTGTAGTGCTGCAAGCTGCCAACAGCATCCAGATCAAGAGAGGCCCTGGCAGCCACTGGTGGCACCCGTCGCTAGGGAGCCCCAATGGATGAGCCATGCGCAGGAAGCGTCCGGTGCTGACAGCCACCAACGGTGTACGGGGCCTGGGAGCCCCGGCGTCCGAGCCAGGCGCATGAAAGCGGGTAGTGTCTCAATCCACTGATAGCAGCGAGAGCCAGGGTGTCCGTGGAAGATGGACTTCTGAGTGTACATACGATTGAGGTTAGCTCCCCTAGAAAAGTAGGTAGCCTGATTTGTGCTGCTGCTTTTCATTGTGCCTAGAAGCACTTCAAACTGGCACCAGCTACCTGCAGCTCTGACTTTTCCTTGAGTAGAAAACTTAAAACGTATGGTCAGAGTGCTGAAAAGTGCTGATGCCAAGACTACCCTCTAAGTATCTATACAATTGAATTAAGCTTACCAGGAAAGCTGGTAGCTGTGAATTGTGCTGCTGCTTTTCATTCTCCCTGGAAGCCCTTCAAACTGGCAGCAGCTATTTGTAGCTCTGAACATTCTCTGAGGAGAAAAACTAAAACATATGGTCAGAGTGCTGAAATGTGGCACTACCAAAACTGCCCTCTGAGTGCATATACGATTGAGGTTAGCTCCACCAGGGAAGTTGGTAGCCCCGAATTGTGCTGCTGCTTTTCATTGTCCCTGGAAGCCCTTCAAACGGCAGCAGATATCAGCAGCCTTGAGCTTTACCTGAGGAGAAAATCTAAAACCTATGGTGAGATTGCTTAAAAGAGCCGCTGCAGAGACGGACCTCTGAGTATACATACAACTGAGTGTAGCTCACCCAGGAAATTTGGTAACCCTGAATTGTGCTCCTGCTTTTCATTGTCCCTAGATTCCCTTGAAACTGAAGGCAGCTATCTGTGGTTCCAAGCACTCCATGAGGAGAAAGCCTAAAACGTATGGTCAGAGTGCCTAAAAGTGCTTTGCTGTGTCTGCCCTCTAAGTCTACCTGCGATTGAGGCTAGCTCCCCCAGGAAAGATGAAATCCCTGAATTGTGCAGATGCTTATCATTACCCCTACAATACCTTCGAAATGGCCGCAGATGTTTGTGGTTCCAAGCTTCCCCCGAGCAGCTTGTCTGAAATATCTGGTCAGTGTGCTGGGAAAGGCTCCGCCAAGTCTGCCCTAGGTGTGTATATACAATTGAGGTTAGCTCCCCTTGGCAAGCTGGTAGCCCTGAATTTTGCTATTCCTTTTAATTATCCCTACAAGGACTTCGAACTGGCAGCAGGTGTTTGAGGCTCCGAGCTTTGCCTGAGGAGACAGACTGAATTGTATAGTACAGGTGCTCAGAAGCGCTGTGTCAGACACTGTCCTCTGAGTGCAGATAAGATCGAGGTTAGCTCCCCAAGGGAAGGTGATAGCCCTGAATTGTGCTACTACTTTTCATTTTCACTACAATCCCGACAAAATGGCAGCAGGTGTTTGTGGCTCTGAGCTTTCCCTGATGAGAAAGCCTGAAATGTATGGTCAACATGCTATTAAAATATGCCACCACATCTGCCCTCTGCATGTATACACCAGATCAGAATGAGGACGTTGATGAGGTTTTCTACAGGCAGCTGACAGCAGCCTCACAGCTACAGGCCCTGGTTCTTGTGGGGGATTTTAACTACCCTGATATCTGCTGGAAGACCTACTCAGCCAGCCACCCACAGTCCAGGAGGTTCCTTCAGTGCATTGGTGACAATTTCCTGATGCA
>JAOXOE010032012.1:0-11418 GCA_028565055.1 Phoeniculus purpureus
GTGTATAAAAGGGTTAAGCTGACGCTTAATAAACGGCATTCGCTTGATCATATTGATCGTCTCGCGTCTGTCCATTTGCATTCCCGGGAACAGCTAATGTAAAAATTTTCTTGTTCTGCTTTTGTAGAAGAACAACTGTAGTTTAATGGAACAAGTGACAGGGGATCCTATCCGTCAAGCACAAACACAAGCACAAGCAGTTTGCTAAGCCAAGCTCTGCCTATGGGAGCAAGTGTGTGTCCTGTAGTTGTATGGAAGCAGAGCACACATTGTCATGTCTCAATAAGGAGCTGGATAAATATTTTAAGATACTGTTTCAGTAGAGCAGATGTTCAGACTATATTGACACCTACTAACAAACACAGACCCCCCCGGGGCAAGAAACTTTATTTAAAATGGAATTGAATTATCTCTGAATGTGTGAGCAACATGCTACCTAAGGCACAAAACAAGATTACTTTAAAATGTTTTGAAACACTCCATGAAACCCAAGTACTGACCCACAATTCACATGTGCTTGAACACCACTTTCAAAGAGCCAGAAAGTGTCTAATAGTTTTCAACATAAATTTTTGGTGAATAATAAGCTGATTAAATGCAGAAAATCTGCAATTTGCAAGCATTTCTTTTTTAAACTATTGTTCTGTTTCTACTTACATGAACCAAGTCTGGGCTCAGGGTTTTGTTTTGATTAGCATATAGATTGTCATGTGAAAAGAAGCTCTGACAGAGAACAAAATAAGGTCTATCTAAATTAAATGGCATGTGTATTTTATTCTATACAAGGAAGCAATGCAAAATAGCTCCAGATACATCAGAGGTTTTCTAAATTATGATTTCCTAATAATACAGTACTGTTATGCTATAATCTGCATTTCCATTTCATACTCTTTTATAAAAGGATTCCCTGAATCAATCTGAAGGATTACTACTATTAAACTGTTGAAACAGAGTGGTTGTAAAATTGATATCCAAAATTCTGTATGAACTCAATGAGTACATTACACTGCTGTTGGATCAGATTTTTGTGGCTTTCTTTCCCAAATACACAGACAACTTCTGTCTGTAGTGATGAAAAGAGTGAGTTATTTTGTATAGAGGGGAAATGTTAGGGAGTTTTATCATCTTACACCAAAAATACAGCATGATTTGTAGTGAAATCTAATAGATAAAGAAGTAGAGAACAATATGTGAAATCATGACAGTTAAAATAATAAAGTGAGGGAAAGGTAAAGCTTTAAATTAAAGAGGCAAAATGACATAGATCCAACATAAAACATCTATACACTTTCTTCTAATGAAGTTAGTAAAGCCTACAGAAAAATAAAGGCTGTAAAGTCTGAAGGTATCAGTCACCTACTAAAAGATTAAGGCTAGCACATATACTGAAAACTGGTTTATTTTACTCGAAAGTCTATCCTTGCTTCCTATATTCTACACTGCTAATCTGTTCATCATCCTGAGAGTGATAGCTACCAACAGCTACCATAACAGCTAAAAATCGTCTGAATTGATTCATTTTCTGCACGGCAAAACAAAAAGCAAAATCACATCTTCCCAGTGAGTAAGTGCAGTATTTATACCTCTTTAACACAGTTTGACATTACTACAAGTGTTCATACACAAGGGAGAAACTGTCTTTACAGAAGTCACCAGAAGCTGTAATAATACGGGGTTTGGCATATTAGATTCTGCATTAAGAGCCTTTATACCATTCGAACAATCTCACTAGCATCAGGCCTTTGGCTGCCAAAGGAAAAGATCCTGCATAAGGCAGATAAGCTTCAGCAAGGCTCTTATTTGTAAACACAGTACAGTTGCCAAGTGCCTCAGAATATTCTTAACTTACCTGATCACGTACTTGGGAGCAGACTGTAGAACAGACTTTGTCAGCTTGCAAACAGAACACGTGTCTCCCGATCTGCAACAGACCTTTCAAGTGTTAAAAATGGATCAAGATAAGGTGCTACTCAAATCCTGCAGATGAGACATAACACGTTTGCTATTTTACAACTGATAAAGCCAAATTGTTGCTCAGGGCAGCAACTCCTTTTCTTCCTCCCCTTCTCACTTCTTCATTTTAGACTATATATTATTAATCAGGTGAAACTGCTTCTTCCCCTACCTTTTGTAATATTAGAAAATCTTTATCAGTTGGGATACTGAAGAAATTAATTCTTGCCATTCACATTTTTTCTTCCAAACTCAACAGATGCAGGCAAACAGAGGAAGAAACAAATGTTAAAAAAATATATATATTGTTCGATGTTTTTGCCCTGTAGGAAAAGATGAGATACAGAGAGAAAGAGGACCAAGAGCCAGGCATTTTCTGGAAGTGACATATTTTGGTAACATGGATTTGAAATTTTTTCTCTTTAGAAATGTGTGTGTTAGGAAGTGGTGTGCATTGATGATCAGGACACCAGAGCTCTACATGAAGCCCTATCACTAATAGAAGAGAGATAGAAGGACCAACAACTTCAGAAGAAAAGATTTTAAACTATAACTTCACTGTTGATAGCTCTACCAGTGGCTAGTCAGATGACTGTTCGCATCACTTCATCGTGATCACTTCCCCAGTACTCCAGCTCCTCTCCTTTATTGCATAAGGAATAGGTATTTAATTCTGCTAAATCTGTTTGCGGAAGGAATCTCAACTTTCAATGGTTTTTTTGCTTTGAAGTGTGAAAACAAATTTCACATCTTTGGTGACTGTGACCATGTTTTCACACTAAGCCTTTGCAAACTGCCCTCACCAGACAGGTTTGTGAGTGAAGACCCACTAATGACACGATCTAATGCCAAAATCTGTCAATATGGTCTTAGGCTCCGGTTGAAAATGAGTAAATGACTAAATAAATACAAATATTGGTTTAGCATAGTTTTGTATGTCTTCAAAGTACAGCAAACCATACAAACACTGTGTAACAGAAAGAAATTGCCATCTATATCTGTGGTGAGCTCAGCCTAGCCAACGCCCATGCAGCCTCCCACTTGTTCTCTTTCCCACAGGATGGTGAGAAGACAGAAGAATGAAGCCTCATGGGTCATGCTGCTGACAGTGTAAGAGGGAAAGTAAAAGCTGTGCACATAAGCCAAGCAAAATAAGAATAAATTCTCTCCTTCTGTTGGCAGGCAGATGTCCAGCAGGCTTCAGCATACGTGACATCTTCTTGCAAAGACAAACATCACCCATATGAACATCCTCCCTCCCTCCTCCTTGTCTCAAGCCATTCTTGCTGAGGCACAGTGTCAAATGGAATATCCCTTTGGCCAGCTTGGGTCTGCTGTCCAGGTCGTGCCCACTGCTGACCTACTGGGCCTCTGCACAGGGGATGGAGAAGAAGCCTTTATATCGTGCAGGCACTGTTTAGTAGTAGGCAAAGCCCTGCTCAGCAATAGCCACGGCAGTTTTAGCCCCAAACGCAAAACACAGCAGCTTTTATGAAGACAGTTAACTCCACTCCTTATCAATCATGTTTAGCGTTGTCTTGTTCCATGTTGTCATGTAGGGGACACTGTCAGGACAGCAGATCGAAATTTACCAACGGGATATTCCATATATGTGATGTTGTGCTTAATAAGAGAAGCTCAGAGCAAGAAGGAGAAAGTAAGTCAGTATTTAGCAAGGGTGAGGAAGGAGTGAAAGAAGGCAATTGGCATCAATGACTAACACCCTAGGACACCAAAGGATGCATTTCTCTGTGTGGGCCACTGGATTTTGTTACTCATCTTTTGTGTTCTTGGTAGATCTTAAGTCTGTGAAAAGTCCCTTTGATAAATTTCAGTAAAGCATCACTAAAGGAATATGAAAGGTTATGTTCTGCCGTCAGGATGACAAATGTCTCTTCTTCTTCCTTAACCTTTGAATCAATCTGTGCAGCACAGAGTAATGTGTCAGCATCATGCCCGTAAGCTCTTCTCATCTTTCTGAAGTTTCGTAGCTAGCGAAAGACATAGCAGCCACCACATATAGTTTGGAAATCGATTTCAAAAGTTGATCTATGTCTTTCTCGTGATAAATCAAATTTCCAACAGATTCAATTCATTCTATTACTTAAAGGAAAGACATTTCAGTTTACTTCAGTGAATTACTTTTCTGGTTCCTAGCATTTTTTTGGGGTGCCTCTGTATGGGAATCAAGGAGATCAAGAGGAATTTTGAATCATTCTGAATCTTCTTAAATTTGATTATAATTAATTAGTACATAAAGTGGAAATTCATATCAGTATGATGCTTTCTATTCATAGGACATGTCAGATCAACTGAAGTTGTATGCAGGTCACGATGAGAAGATTTTACCACATCAAACTCGAGAGATATTTTGCATTTCTGCAATATCCCTTCATTACTTTTATTTGGTTACTGGTTTTTCCCACTCCTTTTTATTTCATGTTGTTTGTGGGCCTTCAGTATCCTTCCTGCTTTCTTTTCAGTTATGTGCTGCTCTCCCTTAACACACTATCAGCCCCATCCTATTGTCTCTTCCCAGAGTGGTTATAGGAAAAGATCACACTCAGTGAGGTTTACTGACAATAAAAACTGAGAGCTTGAGTTCATTTGCTCAAACACATAAGAACAGAGTAAAAATATTGATGGACTGCATCAAAACCAAGATTTCTTTATGACTTGACTCATGTTCCACAGAGTGTTGCTGCTTCTAGCTTCTGGTCTTTCCTTGCCTTCCCATATTAAGGCTACGGTCTCACTGGGTGGTCTGGGTATGGTGGCACAGCTCACACTACAGCAGTGCTGCAATGAGGCTTTATATAAGGGATGGTGTCAAGGTGCTGTTGGGTCTGGAGTCTCCCTATAGTTCTGGAGCAGCAGAGGTCATCATGGGGTCTATCTAGGCAGGGTTGGGCAGGTGGAGCCCTGTCTTTCTATCTCACCTAGGGAGTAGAGCAGGACAGGGGGCAGTCAAGGGCAGCCCCGAGCATCAAGTAAGTTCACAGTGACAAGACAGGTCTGAGGTCAAGCTGGAAAGTCTCATAGAATCATAATTTTGATTGAAATTCTCAAGCTTCTCTTTTCAAATTGTTGCTGTGTAGCAACTTCCCTGGCTCTTCTTAAATACGTTATCACAGAGGCACCACTACTTCTGTTGCTGATGGGTTTGTCCTTGTCCAGCAGCAAGTCAGTCATGGAGATGCATAGCATTTGCTCTGTCAGACATGGAGGAAGCTTCTAGTAATTACTCATATAAACAACTGTACCCTGCTATCAAAACCTTGCCATGCAAACTCATCGGTGTAGAAATTTTGGCATTTCATTCTCTCTACCTTTTATTTTTAATCTCTTGTAGAGTATCTATATTCTCCATTAGGAAAGTCAGTATACCAATGGACTATATTAAAGATATATTTAACTAAATGCCTGTAAGAAAACCAGGGAGAAGAAGTTACTGTAAATGTTGTTTAATGTCTATTTGGAGGGATACAGTCTGACAGAAAGCAGTTGTTACTGGTAATCAGTGAAATATGATTTCCTTGTCACTAAGCATGAAAGGAAGGGTGATAGACAGCTATGGATCTAGGACTTTCTTTCAACTGAAAGTACTTACAATATATACTCAAATTTCCCACTTCACAGAATCACACAACATTAGGGATTGGAAGGGACTGTGAAATATCAGCTAGTCCAATCCCCCTGCCACAGCAGGATCACCTAGACGAAGATGCACAACAACATATTGAGGCAGGTTTTAAAGGTCTCCAGAGGAGGAGACTCCATAACCAGCCTGGGCAGCCCATTCCACTGCTCTGTCACTCTCAAGTTCCTTCTCATATTGACATGGAACCTCCTATGTTCCAGCTTACACCCATTGCCCCTTGTCCTATCATTAGATGACACTGAGAAGAGCCTGGCTCCATCCTCCTGACACCCATTTTTCCATATTTATAAACAGTAATCAGGTCACCCTTCAGTCTCCACTAAGGTAAAGAGACCCAGCTCCTTCAGCCTTTCCTCATAAGGGAGGTGTTCCACTTCCTTTACCATCTTCGTGGCTCTGCACTGGACTCCCTCCAGCAGCTCCACATCCCTCTTGAATTGAGGGGCCCCCGAAATGGACACAATACTCCAGATGCAGTCTCACCAGGGCAGAGTAGAGGGGGAGGAGAGCCTCTCTTGTTCTGCTAACCACCCCGTTCTGATCCACCCCAGGATGCTGTTGGCCCTCTTGGCCACAAGAGCACACTGCTGGCTCATGGTCATCCTCCTGTCCACTAGAACCCCCAGGTCCCTTTCTCCAACACTACTCTCCAACAGGTCAGTCTCCAGCCTATACTGGTACCTGGGGTTGTTATTGTCCAGATGCAAGACTCTACACTTACCTTTGTCATACTTCATTAAAGTTCTCCCTGCCCAGCTCTGCAGGCTGTCCAGGTCTCTCTGAATGGCAGCACAGTCTGCTGGGGTGTCGGCCATTCCTCCCAGCTTTGTGTCATCAGCAAACTTGCTGACAGTGCACTCTAATCCCTCCTCCAAGTCACTAATGAGTAGATTGGATAGGACTGGTCCCAGTACTGACTCTTTGGGATCTCCACTAAATACAGGCTCTCTGGCTTCAATCACACAGCCAGTTCATGATCCACCTCATTAGGGATTGTCTGGACTGCATTGCCTCAGCTTGGCGGTGAGGACACTATGGGAGACTGTCAAATGCTTTCTTGAAGTCAAGATAGACCACATTCACTGCTTTGCCATCTCAAATACCTGCATTTTCAAAGGGCATTAAACAATGAAGATATAAGAGTAATACTAAAGTATTTCTGCTATGGCTGACATTTTCATGTAGAAAAGGAAATCAGCCAGTCATGTACAGTCTAGAAGAAAACAAGCTTACACATTTATATAACATTCTAGATAAAGGCTTTTCATTGCTAGTGTAGCTCAGGTATCTTTTTTCTATTGAAAGTTGTAGCTGAACGCAGCTGGCAATCACTGAAAATTAAAAAAATGTAGATAAAGGCTCCTCATGAAGTAAATGAGCTAATCTTTGCAATATATTTGCCTGCAGTACTCACTTTGTTCTTGGATTTAAGTAGGAGGATCTATTAACCTATGTCTCAGCAGTACAGAAAATTAATCCACCCAGCCTAATAGAGGAATTGTAAATGAAAGGCTTTCCTGTAGATTTGTCACCCTCCCACATCCCTTCAGCAGGCAGACAGATCCTTACATTTAAACAGGAAAATGTGAAGGATGCCAATGTTACTTGGGAGTGTAATTCATTTAGAAATGTATTAGCTGGCTAAAATTTAGTGAGATACTTTTTTCTGTACATTTCAGACAAACAAATGACAACATGAGATCTAAGGTAGTATTAATTCCTTTTGCATGAAGGTCCTTTACACCTCTTGAGCAAATACGAATATATGAATCTGACAAGAAAAATATAGCAAAAATAAAGCCAAAATAAAAAGGAAAATCCCTGAAGGTGAAGTGACGTTTTCTTTTGACAAGATACACTAATACTTAATTCCCAGAGGTAGTGCAAGAAGTCTTGGGAAGTGGGTATGAGGAGACCCGGACGTGATGTGTTGTCCACAGAAGAAAATTACAGCATTCCTTTGGACTGTGATCCAACCCAAAGGTTGATCTGGTCTCTTCCTCTGCAGCTCTAACATTAATCTTCTATGATACTGACTGATAAACTATTTTTACTCTGTGCTCATTTCTTGTTGAAAATGGATAATTTTAATGAAAGAGCATTTTTTTGTTGTCCGACTCTCAGTTATTATCTAGCTATCTAGCTGTCTAAAGGTGCCTCATACAACCATGCTGTATGAAGTGCGTCCTTCCTGCTGAGTTTTATTAATTTCCAGCGAAACAGAAATGATACCTGCCTCCCTTTGAAATACTATTTCAGATCTGTAAATGAAAAGTGTAATATGAGAAGTGTAATGAAAGTCAAGCATTCTAGGAACAAATACAATTTAAGATTCATTTCACATGTGTTTTGACAGATCTTTTTCACACAAGGTATGCACACCATTCACAACAACATATTGATGACCATAGGCAGTAGACAAGGATAATATGCATTTACAATATACTTCTGCCCCTAATTCTTTTGCTAAGTTGTAAACTTAGTGGAAAATGAAGGTCTTATTTCATCAGTAAAGTGAATATGGCTGAACTTTCATTTGAAAAATTCTGATATTATGTAATCTTTATTTTTCATCAAAACCAACTCAAAACTGTAAGATGAAATAGCATTTTTTACTAATAATAAACAAATAATTATATTCCTGATGATGATAGCAATAATCATGTTTAGTCTAGGATAAAACACAAATTAAAATACAAAAAAAAACCCAAACTAAACATAAGTGGCAATAGCTTTTAATATTTTAAGTCTTTCACTTGGTGTCCAAGAGTCACTGCCCCATTTCTCATCTAAGTGTGCAAGTAGCATGTATAGGTTAAGTATTTTTGACATGATCAGAGACTCACAGACATGAGCTATGAAAATATGTACAGGACTACTGTGTCAAATCATCTCAGCAAACCATTATTGGACAGAATACTATTATAGATTGTGCAGCTAGCTCAGTGCCTCATCAATACATATATATAAAAATTCGGAAGCATGACAATTCTAAGTTAAATACAATTCTATGCACAGTGTTTGCCTGAGGGTCAATTCAGGCAGCAAGTTCTAGTAATGGTTTATGGGACAAAAGAGAACTCCAACACAAAATTCCCACTTCATTACATAGGAAATATACTGTTGTCTGCCTGTGTTGGCTGTTACACAACCTGTGAGGGCTTGTCTGTTTTGGAGCATTCCCGTTTAGTAAGTGAGGCTGAGAATTTGCAAGGCCTTACTTCGTAAGAAACTGTTTTAATCTCACAAGTGTGAACTTGCACACTGAGTGCACCCTAAGACTGGTCACCTGCAGGTTTACAGAGTACTTGCACACAATTAACTTTGCAGCAACTTTGAGTAGAGTCACCTTGAAAGAATCGTGAAAGGTAGGGCAACGCCTCAGTAGAGGTCTTCAAGGGAGATGTCGTACGTGTGAATGAAACTCGGGAGTTCACTTACAGAAATAACATGCACCTTCACATTCTAGTGAGTAAGACAGAAAAATTAGATTGCCATGGTGATGCTTGTCAGTGGTCTCAAACTACTTACACTTCAGTCTTTGACTAGCAGACATTAGTCTATGTTTTGTTTTCTTCTCTGACTCATAGTCATTTTCATTTTTTTTCCCAAGATCTTCTGAATTTCAGTGCTCAAGACCCTCCCTTTTGCTTTGCTCTAAACAAAATAATGTTCTCTTCAGGATCCTCAACTATAAGCCTTTAAAACCTGAAAACCCGGATGATTCCCTCTTCAAGAAAAACAAATATCCGAAGTTTAAGACTTCCATAAGTGCACACATCAGATCAGTCCAGGGAAGTGGATCGCTGTGGATAAAATGGCACTATGGCAAACTAATACAGGAACTATGCAATTTCTAGCAAATTATGTTCAGCACTGCAAGCCCAACATTGAGTTTGTTTGCTTCAGAGAGAATGAGCATGGCATTGAAAAGGCTCATTTTCCCTGGCAGGCTTGTTAAGCTCTTACCAACTTTATGCAGGGAAACACAAAGGCAAAAACTAACATGATGATCTGTTCCAATTTGATGTCTAAATGTCGGGTTTGTTTCCTATGTGGTGCTCGCTTCATACCTATTAACACAGACCATATCCCACGGGATCTTCCAGCAACATTTCTCCAAGTGTATCTTCACACATACATTTAAAATTGTGGAGGAAGTATCTAGGGAAAGATTTGTTTTAAATTAATTATAATCCCTACAATGTAAATAGTCTTTTTTGTGGGGAGTTAACAAGGTAATTTGTTATGCTTGTTTGTTCTTCTTGTCATATCAGGGTTAGATTCTCGTTGGATGCTCTTGGAAAGTGTCAAGGAGAAAATTGTTGGGAGCTTAACTTATAAGCATACTGCTTTCTCCGTACTCAAAAAACACAGCCTTACACACATTTGATTACCTTGCCTCTGAGTGACCGGTGGTTTTGCTGGTCACATCTTTCTCCATGTTGATTAAGTGCCACATAGTCTTCTTTTGCTGTATTGTATAGAGGAGGCGTATGACAAGCTCCCAAAATGAGACTGGGGGTGTATGACAGAGAGGAAAAGAAGCTGTTTGTGATCATATACTCTTTCCATCTGCATTGTCTACTTGAAGAGACTGTGTGTTTTCAGAAACGTGTACTTGTTGATAAATGCAAGTCACTGTCAGACAGCAAGCCGAAGAAGGTGCAGCGTGTAACTTCATTCGAATGAAGTTTTAAATATAGCAATTGCTGCATGGCTTCAGTGTTGAGTTTGTATCTGGAATGATTTTGGTAAGGTGACAGATGGCACGGCTCCTGTGCCAGGGAAACTCAAACCACAACATCCCATAGAAGCTTCAAGACACTCCCCTGGCTCCAAGTAGGACAGGTTTCTAGCCAAGGCAAAGCCAACCAGTCCCTCTGCAGTAAATATGCTAAGTGGGGAAAATCTATTGGGAAGGTTCTTTTTCTGGAGAATACTTGTTTGGGAAAGGGATGAGACATGAGAGAGAGAACCATACGGATGAGCAGATGAGTGAGGAAGAAGGGGGAGAAGCACTCCAGAGCAGCCATTCCATTCAGCCCATAACGAGTGAGATGGCAAGCTGAGCCCTTGTTCCCAGCCAGTGTGGGTTTATGAAAGGCAGGTCTTGCTTGACAAACCTGATTTCCTTTTATGACATAGTGACCCTAGTGGATAAAGGAAAGGCTGTGGATCTTGTCTACCTGGACTTGAATAAAACCTCTGACACCCTTTCCCACAGAATTCTCCCCAAATTACTGTCTGCCCATGATTTGGATGGGTGTAAGCTCTGCTGGGTTAAACACTGCCAAAAGAGTGAGGGTGAATCGAGTTAAATCCAGTTGGTGCTTGGTCCCAAATGCTGTACCTCAAGGTTTAGTTTCTCATCAGGGAAGACACTTTCTGTTACCAACTTGCTCTTTCTGTGAGACAGCAACGTTTTTTATCAGAAACTGAGTTATTTGTAATAAACTAGATTCCGCCTTTTGCTACCCCATTTCTGCTTGTCTCTGAATCTCACTTCGTTAACTGGTTCTTCTTCATTTGTGCCACAGAAACGCGCACTGCGGGGAAAATCTTTTTACTGAAGAACTGCCACTGTAACTTCCTCCATGAAAATTTGATCTGGGAAGCAACTACTCTCAGGAGGATATGGTTTAATTTCTATACCAATTAACAGTGTAAATTAATGCCCTACTGTTCATCATCTCTCCAAAGATTTTAAGTGCCCTTGCAGGTTTTCATTCTGATATAAGATGAGATACTTTGAAAGAGAGAGAGAGAAAGAGAGAGAGAGAAAGAGAGAGAGAGGGAAGGGG